>AWOL01S0066259.1:0-58652 GCA_000715115.1 Nicotiana otophora
CTCGGGCCGAGTATGGTACCGGGTGCCGGCCACGTCCCTTCAGGTTTGGGGCGTGACAGGAGGTATCCATTGATTACATGTTAGTAAAGTCTTTGAATGCAGGAGATAATTTGAAACACCTCCAAGAGACTTTCGACATCTTTAGGAAAGTCTCTGCACCTCATTCACGCTTGTCAACTGGTCCGAGATGTCTTCGATAGCTTTGATTTTTTCGGGATTTACCTCTATCCCTCTTTGCGAGACTAGGAACCCCAAGAACTTATTGGAGCCAATTCCGAGCTAAGGAAGCAGTGTTGGTGTCGGAAATGATATCATGAGTTTGGACCTTGTTTATGGATGGAGCTTCTAATATAAAAGGGTCTGGTCTCGAGATAGTTCTAGTCACTCCCTCGGGGGAAAGCCTGAGGCAGGCCATTAAGACTGTTCCACTAACTAACAATGAAGCCGAGTATGAGGCTTTGGTTGCAGGAATGGAATGGGCTCGGGGACTCGGTATCGAGATCATCGAGATAAAGTGCGATTCCCAGCTGGTAGCAAACCAAGTATACGGGATTTTTGACACAAAGAAAGAGCACATGCAACAATATGTGAACAAGGTTGAGGCATTGCTTACACAATTCAGAGAATGGTCAATCATACACATTCCAAGGGAAGAAAATATGGAAGCAGATACATTGGCTCACCTAGGGTGATCTATGAGATGAAAGGATTCGACTCCGGTATAGTTGTTTAATTTCTGCACTCGGTATTGGATGTGGACGGTTACTGCGAGGTAAATTCAACCAACTTAGTCTGGGAATTGAAGAATGAGTTCATAAAGTACCTTTGGCATGGCAAGTTACCCGAAGACCCGAAGGAGTCCCGAGCATTACGGACCAAAGCAGCTCGTTACTGCCTCGTAGATGGGTAGTTATACAGAAAATCATACCAAGGATTATTGGCCTGGTGTATGGGAGCCTCTGAGTAGGACTACGTGATGAGGGAAGTCCACGAAGAGTTTTCGGGAATCACTCTGGTGTGTATTCGTTAGTTCTAAAGTTGATTAGGGCAGGTTATTACTGGCCTAGGATGGAAAAGAACGTAAAGATGTTCATTCAGAAGTGTGAGAAGTGTCAACGTTATGCACAAATGATATATCAACCGGCAGAACTCCTACATTCGGTATTATCCTCATGGCCATTCATGAAATAGGGAACAGACATAGTTGGTCTTTTGCCACCGGGTCCCGGAAAGGTAAGATTTCTTTTAGTTTTAACTGACTACTTCACTAAATGAGTTAAAGCAGGTTCTTACCAAAAGATCAGTGAACGCAAAGTAATGGATCTCATATGGGACCATATAATCTGCCGATTCGGAATACCGAAGGAGATTGCTTGAGACAACAGGCCGCAATTCATAGGCTCAAAATTCACCAAATTTTTGGAAGGAATGAAAATCAAAAGAATTACATCCTCACTGTACCATCCCAGTGCTAACGGGAAGGCGGAATCAACCAATAAGGCAATCATTCAAAACTTGAAGAAAAAGTTAGAAGATGCTAAGGGCAAATGGCCCGATGAGCTATCGGGTGTACTGTGGGCATATCGGACAACGTCAAAGTCAAGCATGGGAGAAACACCTTATCTCTATTATATGGCGTGGAAGCTCTGATACCGGTTGAAGGTGGGGAGCCAACTTTGCGGTTTTCCCGAACAAAAGAAGAAGCTAACAATAAAGCGTTGCTGGTGAAGCTGGACTTGCTCGAGGAACACAGGGACTTTGCGCACATGAGGATGATGGCTCAAAAACAAAGGATGGAAATATACTACAATCGTAGGACCAGTCTTCGTTATATCAAGGTAGGATACTTGGTGAGAAGGGTGTCTCAGAGGACTCGGAAAGTCAACGCCGGGAAGCTGGGTCCAACATGGGAAGGCCCTTACCGGGTTTTAGCTATCACCGGTAAAGGATCGTACAGGTTGGAAAATCAAGATTGAATCAAATTGCCTAGCAATTGGAACGTGACTCACCTCAAAACTGAAAGTATGTGCTGCACTCTTTTGTCTTCGATCCATTTGTATCCTAATAGGATTTTTCTGAAATGGTTTAATGAGGTAGCAACAGAAAGCATACTACAAAGGAGTGTCATCGGCAAATGGAAAGACCTTTTGAAACTAAGGCACCAAAATTTTCACACCGATGACAAACGGCTATATGGATGGTTAAATAATCTTTGTTTCGATGCCAAGCTTTGCCTTCCATCACTAAAAAGGATTATTTAACCATTCATAAGTCGTTTACACCAGTGAAGCAAGACTTCCAATGTTCGAATTCGCATGCTTCGCATTCGAACACTGAGGGGGAGAATAATATCTGATACGGCATCAGGAGTGCCACGAAAACCGGGATTGCGAGAACCGGGATCAATATTTCATCAAGACTAGGGGTTGCATGATCAGCCGCGTAGAAACAAGTTGTACAAGTTAGCTACATGTACTGACAGCTTTTACTTTATCAAATGAATGCTTATGTACTTTTAAAGATAGAAGGAATAAAATAAAGTCCTTTTATTTTTATATTATTTCTTGTCCAAATGATGAGTTAATATCATCATTTGAAAGTTAACAAAAACTTTAAATGCTTATGCCGGAATGAACAGGAGACGTCCTCTTCAAGAGAACCGTAAATATAAGAGGGCCCTTTCTTATGAAACCCTCATAGTAAGGGATTGATTTCGGAAGTATTTATGCCCAGAATCAAAAGCTATCGGATGAAAACCCGAAGCTTTAACCAATTCAACTCAAAAAGATTATATTTTGCACAACACATAAGCAAAAAAATCTTTATTTATAAAAGTGCCAAACTCAGTGAAAAGTTTTGGCATAATTACAAATACAAAATACAAAAAAAAAATAGAAGAGAAAAAAAAAAGAAACTATGCATCATTGTCGCCGGAGTCCGAAGGGAGAGAGGGATCTGCGTTTCTCTCAATGGAGGAAGGCGGATCCGCTACCGGTTTATGGCCTTCTTCTTCATCTTCCTTAATATCCCCTTTGGTCCCCGAATACTTAGAACTAGTACTCGAGAAGTCAGTTGCAGCGGGCCGAGTGGGAAGGCATTCACGAGTAGACAACTCCAGTTCTCGGGCTTGGGCAATACAATCATCTATATTAGCGATACCCACTTTGGCCTCTTCCAAGGTTTTCCTCCTCATATGATATATAGCATAAGTCTTCTAAAAAATGAGGGAATCCTCTTGGTCCTGGAGCTTTGCTTGGAGTTTATCAATTTCTACTTGAAAGCCATCCCTTTCAGATCTCAGGTCACTGAGGCGTGCATCGAGCTCAACATTTGTAGCCAAGTGAAGCCGATTTTAGTTCATCGACCTCTTTAGCCTCTCCTCCATTCGGGACCTCTTCTCCTTGGCAGCATTGGCCTCCTCGGTTTTGGAGCTAAAGTGTGCCTTAAATTAATTGTTTGTTCCTTAAAAGCAGACTCGCGCTCGGCAGCAGTAAGCACAGCATCGTGGAGCTTGGCCCGCTTAGCCTTAGCCTCTTGAAGTTGTTCGTGTAATTGCATGGATTCTTTGTTGTGGGATATTTTATCTTGTTCGCTTTGCTGTAACTGGGACTCAAACTCACCCATCTCAGCAGCTTTTGCCTCTAACACTGGGAGGCGCACAACAAGTTGGTTCCGTTCAGCCAACAATTGATCCCGCTCGAAAGCGAGTGAGTTATCTGAAATCACTGTTTAATACCTCGTGCACCTAGCCGTTCTATCACAATTCAGTTGAGCACATTAGCCAGAGCTAATCTGACGATATTCCCTTTTTCTCAGCCAAATGGGCCTTAGAGCCCATTCCAACATCTGGAATCCCCTGCCAGGCATGTCTCCATCATACGGACACCGTATCAATCCCTATGCGATGCACCGATACATGATTGCATACCTTGGCTGAATCCACACTATGCACTGCATAGCTCACATGACCATAATAACATCCTCTGATAACAATAGCCGAAATTTCGCAAATCTGATGCTCACAATGCACCTCATGCCATATATAAGTCTTGTTCTAACCCTTGCAATACCGCCACGACGGAAGAGATGTGTAGAAATTCATAACCAACTGTAGAGTCACAAATCATTGAAGCTCTCCTCTTGACTAAAATCATCATCTCATTATGAACCAAATAATGGTATATACTCTTTAATATACTTCATATAATCTGATCGCACTGATCCCAGATCCAATAATCTTGTCTCACCCAGTATAGGTTGTTCAGACAATAAGCCACCTCAGACATGACCAAAAGTCTCCTATGACGCCACAATGTGCCAACAAGCTACCAACTCGAATGTGATACCTAAGGAAAACGAACTCTAGAAGGGACTACTCAACCCACGTAACTAATTAGACCACCGAAAAGGTGTTATGAACCTTCCTCGGAAAATGGGAAACAAAACACACAAAAATAGATATAGGGGACTGTACTCAACATCAAACTATTACGACGTGCAACCCGATCCGAACAACATACCCGTGGCGGCGTGCCACCCGATCCACACATAAAATCTATATAAAGAGATACTTACCGAGCTAGAATGCTCATTACTACAAAACACCCGAATATCAACCATAAGAATGCTAAGTGCATAATACCATCCCTGGGGAGACAGATAGCGCCATACTCTACAAAACTCAAGCACAATTAAGGTGTGATATATGATCTGAATCTCAAGAGCCATCCTGCTCACATAACACCATCGCTACACAGAACCTCAATACATATGAAATTTATCAAGCCGTTTCACAACTCACACGGCACAATATAGTATTACACGAAATATCCGACGACGAAATAACATCCAACGTCCGAATACTTCTCCATAAGGAGCGTTATGCTGAAATATACACATCCGGCCTGATATAGAGCCCATATTCATATTTAGATCTATCCACAGACCTTAACCGATTCTGATCATACCAGGCTTGGCTAAGTAGCCTCTCAAGGACCCACATTGACCTATTCACGACACATAAGAACAACCGTCAAATCCCGAACAAACTTTCACATTCCACAACTAAATGAACTGAGCGCCCTTTAGGCATAAATTCTCACATGAATGATAGTACCAAAATCTCCATACTTGGTTTTAAATCTTTAATCAATAAAGTAACTTTTTTTTAGTAAATCCACTAGGCAGTATGCCTAGGGCTAGTTCTTTGTATATATAATAAGATAAAACAAAGTAGCATGGTGTCTTACGATGGGTAAGACGATAATATATGTGCACTACATAAATCCTATTATCAACTTTGAGCTTGTGAGGCCCAAAATTGATATTACAATATGATCTAATAAGAATATGAAAAATAAGGACTAAAATATGTATAAAAACTAGCTTATTCAAACATAGCCATGTACTGCATTGTCACGCATTTGTTCTCCATTGTTGCCTGTTCTGTTGTGGTTTTCAAATGTGATGATTTCCTTTGTATTTGCATGTGTTGGCTGATTATATGATCTGCATTCATTGATCTTTCCATCTTCAAGATTCCAAATATGGCTATCTGCTCCTGCTGTGCATACTGTCCGGTGCCAAACTTCTGTGCTGACCTTGCCTTTCCTCGTCCATAATTCAAGAGTGATCCATGAGTAAAACTGTGATTTTCCTACTCTGTTGTGTTCCTTTTATATCTTACTAGCTGTATGAGATGAGCTTCTTGATGTATCATAATGCATAGCCTCCAAAAATCCAGTTGGAAATTGCTGCCTCGATAATGAATAACTGGACTCTTTATGACTATTTCCAGCTCTTGTGACCTTCATTATCATGCTTGTTCCTTCCTCAGCTTTCCCTCCAGTGGAATGAGTACGAAGTACTGATACCACTACTTGGAAGTTAGGCCAAAGGAAGGACATAATTACAGTAATGTTTCTTGCATCTTTGCACCATCTGCGATAATGTGTGTAGTTGTTCCTTTTGTAAGTACATGCGTGTGGATCCAAATACCACTGCTGCATATTTTTGGGTAGCCTATTCCTACATTCCCAATCTGGTGCATTGCTCTTGTATATTCCATGATGAATATTGCCTTTATTTTCTGTAGCATTGCTCTCTATTTGAATTGAAAACCTTTGTCTCCCAAGTGTGCTGCTTCCTTTACTGAACACTGACCAACTATGTGGCCTCTTCGACTTCATGCTTGTGCTTATCCTATTAACTCCTTCAAGGGAATGGGCACTAGGTGCTAACACCACCCACTGAATTCGTATAATATGAAAAGGCATGAACACAATAGTTTTTCCTGCAAAACAGAAAAAAGAGTTAGTAAAAAATAAGCTCAACATATCCTCCTCCCTAAGGATTTGAATATGCAGCTCCAATGATCTCTCATGTCCCTTGCTCTTCATTACATCCTTACTCCTTGTAGGTAACTTTGTCCAGTTGTTAATGATCCATTGAACAACATTCCCACACATATTTCTCCTCAAATGAGCTATGCTTTTGATGTGCTCATATCTGAATCTTTCCATTTTTCCTGGTATTTTTTGTGCTTTCCATTGCTGACATGTATCCATCCTTGTGCAAATATATTCCTTTGTCTTTGAGGTATTAGGATGCAGTTGATCATTTTGTAGTAACACCTCAGTATATCTTAATTCATACCATAAGGAATCTCTTGCATCAGCTATAGGCAGTAGTGTATTGCTGCTTGAAAAAATGCCTTTGCCTATTCTTAATTTCCTCCCGTTAGATTGAGTGCATTGCACTAATACCACCAACTGAGATTCCATTAAAAAATAGAGCCAAGACATATCACCTTCACGTGTAAAATAGAAAAAAACATTAGTGAAAAATAAACTCATCATGATCTCCTCCTCATGGATTTAAGCATGATGATCAGCTGCGTATGCCCCTGCTAACACCTTGTTCCTGCTCATGTTACTCATTTTCTCCCCATTTCCTAATCTCTTACAACCTTCACTCTTATGTATGGACATTGTAGCTTATCACTATTCACAATCTTCCTCCCCTTGACATCAAGCTCCCAAAAACTATGACATTCCAAAGGACCTGTGTCAATAGCATAATTTGCAATGTGGTCTGCTAGTTGATTACCCTCTCTGAATGTGTGTGAAATCTGCAAATTACATCTGCTCATTAATTCCTTTATCTCTTCCACTTCTTCAGCAACTATCCATGGTATAGCCCACACCCCTTGAATCATAATATTTTACCAATATCGAGTCTGTATGAAGATCAATCAGTATATAATCATTGTTCACACAGAACTTCAAAGCTTCCAAAATAGCCTTCATCTCAGCTTCTGTGTTTGTTCCTTCTTGGATTTCTTTGCCACAAGCATAGACTACATTTCCTTCCTCATTTCTCAACACATACCTAATTGAGATTCTTTCTAGATTGCCCCTAGATATACCATATGTATTTACTTTTATCCAACTCTGCTTAGGAAGTTCCCATAGAACCTTAGTGTATTTTAACTTAGGTGTATACTGCTCCATCATGGTTATTAAGTCTGGCCATTTGTGTGGGATATTCTGTAGGCTTGGCTTCCTAAATTTCACCAATGATTGAATCATTGTTGAAATCTGATATATAACTCTATTGACAGAAACATGATCCCCATACTTATAGTCATTTCTCCTTTTCCATAATTCCCACACTATGATCGATGGTAGAGCTTGAATGATTGGTTTCAACCTTGGAACTTTCTGCAAAGTCTAGCATCTCACAATCGCTTGATGGAAAGTCAATCCATCCACATTAATACCTGCAGCTGTTAGAAAGTAATTCCACACCTTTCTGGCAGCATATGAAGTGAAGAACATGTGTGTCATCATCTCTTCTTGTGGCAGCACACAACACCAACATTTGGAAGCCGTTAAATAGCCCAACCTTTTGAAGAAATCATCCAATGACAACTTGTTTTTCCAAACCTTCCAAATAAAGAATGAAACTTTGAATGGCAGCCCCTTTATCCATATATATTCATATATGCATTACTTGGATCTCTTCTTCTTCTCACATAATCCCAAGCTGACTTAGCACTAAACTCACCTCTTGGTTCCAGTTTCTACACATGTTTGTCCAGCATTCCATCTTGAATTGGCTTCACTTGCTGCTGGATATACTCAGCTAAATCTGCTGGTAATAATTGGTTAAGCAGCAATGTATTCCCTCTATTTCCCTGCACCAGGTGACTACATGTCACACTTACACAATCTTCCCGTGGGATGCACTTCCACGACCTTCCGCACCAGGCAACAATTCTGCACCTCCATACAGCCGGCCACTTTAATGCTATAAAGCAAATCAAGAATCCGCAATCAGTACGCAAAGCCTGCTACACAGGACACCGATCTCAAGTGACGCTAAAGACAATACCAGCTTACTCTAAATATCTAAATCCTTTCTCGCTCATCCGAGCTCGTGACATTCTTGTCGACATCAACATCCAATTCCCATGCTGCTCACTACACCTAACATATCAATACGCAAGAGTACCAGAACTTCATCGTAACTCCTGAACCACTAATAGGGTACACATTTCACCATATAGAAACTTCTCACTTAACTCATTTCAGGAGAACCATTGCCCCACGTGACTGAATTCCCATAATTGCAGAAAATACAAACCTCAAGTGGTGGTTTAAACCACCATAATTCCTCCGGGATTCATCTACACATAACAGGCCATAATACTCACATACCTCCAAATACGATCAATTATGGTGGCCGTCAAACCTCGCACGTACCGCCACAAATCACAGGTATACTTAACACGCTAAAGGAACTGATCATTGCCACCATCATGCCAATTCAACCATTGCTAACCAAATCCGACTTCTTCTAATTTACTCTGGATCTTCCTTAGAAATAACAACATCTCCTTTATTAATATAACGAACTCAATCCGCACTCATCTTGAGTGACCCCACTTCACGAGACCACATTGTCTCCAAACCCCACGAACCATCTCATGCCCTCCTTGTGCGCATATTCGCGTCTTCAACTGGTACACCCATTCTGAAAATCCCTCTATGAATCCGAAGTTATTTTCTCCTATTCCTCTAATGCCACACCGCAGACCAAAGATAACGTAGAACACTCCAAGCCACTTTTCATAATCCGCTGCGAAAGCTCAATACTTAACCATACTACTGGCTCGAAATCCTTAGGCACCACACTTTGAACCCACTAGAACCATTGTTGAGAGTCATCCACTCTGACTTGTTCCCAATTATTATCAAACTCCAAGTCCCTGCTGGCACATGAACACCCTCTCAAAGAAGCACCCAACTAAATCACGTTCCTTGTAACTCACCTCTACACGAAGGATAAACTCCGAGTCTTCCCAAAGCCTGAACATGAATCGATAAGACCAATTATAGCACACATTCCTCAAATCCTTTGCTCAAATCACCACTGATATTCTCTTTCTTTATTCGTAATAACCCACCAATATGCCGATAACCAGAAACTTCACAAGTAGACAACTATACAAATCCTAATTCGTAGACGATAGGGCTCTCCCACTTAGCTTGAAGCTACTATTGAATAAATCTGGAACCCACCAAGATTCTTTCTTCACTATTGACCTAATATTGCACCATCAACCCACCAAATTTCCTCGAAATCCTTATGTTAAATATTTCACGAATATTATGAATCACTAGCCGCATTCACATATTCGACCTTTTACTGGATAGTTAGTAAACTTCTTCGTAGAAGCTTCATCAACACCACACAACCATTAACCTACTCACAGGAGATATCCTACCGGTGGAAATATTTTGGGAAGTTCGGAGTTGATTTGGAGAGAAACGTCTAATTTCGGAAGCCTTAAGTTGGAGGAATTGACTAAGGTATAAATTTTGAGTAAAAGACCTCGGAATCGGGATTTGAAGGTTCCAACAGGTTCGTATGATGATTTTGGACTTGGGCGTATGTCCGAATCGAGTTTTGGATTACCTAGAAGCGTTTCAACGCCTATTATGAAAGTTGAAATTTTGGAAGAATTTCATGAAAATTGGGTTGAGGTGTATTTCAATGTTATCTATATTCGTTTTGGATTCCGAGTCTGGGAATAGCTCCGTGTGGTGATTCTGGTATTGGGAGCGCGTCTGAAAGTGGATTTGGAGGTTCGTAGGTCATTTTGGGGTCATTTGGCGAAAGTTGAAAATTTGGATAATTTTGAGAAGTTTGAACGAGAGTGGACTTTTTGATATTTGGATCGGATTCTGATTCCGGAAGTTGGAATAGGTCCGTAATGTCAATTACGAATTGTATGCAAAATATGAGGTCAATCGGACATGATTTGATAGGTTTCGGCATTGATTGTACAAGCTGGAGTTTCAAAGTTCATTAGGTTTGGATTGGAGGGTGATTCGTAGTTTTGATATTGTTTGCCATGATTTGAGGCCTCGACTACGTTCGTAATGTGTTTTGGGACGTATTGGTATATTTGGTTGAGGTTCTGAGGGCCTCGGGTGGATTCTGGATGGTAAACAGATCGAGAATGGGCTTGGAAAAGTGCTGAAGCGTCTGTCTTCTGGTGCAACCGTACCTATGAGGTTTTGGCCAGGTGCGGAGCCGCAAAAGCGGCAAGAGGGTCGTAGAAGCGAAGTCCACAGGCGCGGACTAGTTGGCACAGAAGCGAAGTCAGCAGGTGCGGGCTATTTGGCGCAGAAGCGCATGCGTGCCTGTGATGGAATTGGCGTGGAAGGGGGCTGGGGAGCTGGGGGACCTCCGTAGAAGCGGAATTTCATGCGCACCTGCGGAACCGCAGAAGTGGTCCAGTGAGCGCAGGTGCGAAAGTCACCTGGGCAGAATACATAAGTTAGCAAAATCGGATTTTTGGCTCATTTCACCTCTTCTCTCTCGTTGGAGCCGACCTAGGAGCGATTTTTGGAGCACCATTTTCACCATTAATCATGAGGTAAGTTATTCCTACTAGTTGTGAGTTAAAGACATGGTTTATATATGGATTTAGACATGAAATATTTTTAGAAATATGGAATTTTGAAAAACAACTTAGAAATTTGGTATTCTTGGCTTTTGACCACGAATTTGGGCATGGAATTGAGAATAATCATATCTTTGAGTTCATAATGTCATGAGTAAAGTTTATCTTTGAAAAATTTCAGAATACGGGCACGTGGGCCCGAGGGTGAGTTTATCGATTTTTCGAGCGGAGTTGAAAATTGTTGTAAATTGAATTATAATGAGTATTAGAGTATATATTTATGGATTTGCTCATTTATTGACTAGTTTTGGAGCGTTGGGCATCGAATTGAATCGTTTGAAAGGCTTGAGAGTCGGCTATGGAACTTCGAAGCGAGGTAAGTCTCCTTTCTAACCTCGTAAGGAAGAATTTACCCCATAGGTGAATTAAATCTAGTATGTACTTCTATTATAATTTTGGGTCAACTAAGGCGTCGACCTCGGGGCAGGTGACATAGCCCTGCGGAAGTCATTTATCAAGCAAAGATGGAGTTAGCAAATTTTTCATGAAGTTATCTGTGTTTGTATAAATATAAAAGGAAGAAGGACTCGGTTTACCATGGTTTTTGGCCTTCCACCCGTATTTGGGGTCCATTTCCTCCCACCGGCGGAATTCTGGTGATGTGATTTCCATAATTTTCTGAATCTACTGGTCCAGGTGTTGGGGCCAAACGCACAAGAAAGTATACGCGGTCGACAAGTAATAAAGTGATGAGAAAGTATCGTTCCCACAAGCATTTATGATCAACTATTGTCCAATCTAAACTATTTATAGATCAAATACTCAAGTGAGTGTTAAGAAAATGATGTGATTTTTATTAACTAAATTACTACAAAACTAATAAGCAGACAAGAAAATATGAATGCGAGTATAGCAAATAAATACTTAGAAAAAATTCAATGAGATGGGGATATTCCAGGGTTATGGCATTAGCGTCTCCTATTACATTTTTCAGTTGATGTAATCCCTTTAACTTATCTAATGTGTTGATTAGTAGGGTGCGTTTTGAAGTGCTTCGCGACAATTAACGCGGCCAATTTGATTCACGTCGCTAGCCTTTCCTTTCTACGTTGGGACTTGTTTTGGTTGCCTAACTTTTGCGGCTTCATGTCTCTCCAAGTAAGCTTTCCTTCATTTTCTTCTTTATTCTTTCTTTTGTAATTTTATAAAACTTTCTTTCTTTGTCTTCATTTTGTTTCCACAATTAGCTTCAATTATCCTTAATAAAATACAATAACACTCAATTAATATAAACTCAATAATCAAGATAAGGTGATTATATTTCACATAAATTAGAACTAAAGAGCAGTAAAAATATAAGTAAATTAACACCGAAAGATATGAAAATATGCCCAACATAACCAGGACTTGAACTCGTGGTGGCTCCCATCGGGTAGCTCGAACAAAAGAAACAAGAAGATCAGCAATAACAGAAAATAATTTTTTCACAAAGGAAGGAAATGAATAATCGAAAACTTACGAAAGCGATTCCACAACTCAAGAAAAGACGGAGTTGTGGCCGGATGATGTCCCAGGTAGCAATGATGACGAATCGCTCCATCCATCCGCGATCATTTTCATCATCCACGCTGGTGAGAAGAGCGTGATGACCACGTTTGCTGAAGTTTATTACTTCCCCACGAAAAATTTTGGGAGAGTAAAGATTCATCATGTGTGCAAGAGTTAGGGTTTTTTCGGTCTCTGTGCACAGTTGGCGAAGGAAAGCCACCGTTCTCCATATGGATGGGCGAACGATGGAAAAATGCCAAAATTATGGGGATGGGCCCTTCATTCGACCCCAGAGAGAATGGACCCAAGGTAAATGGGTATGTATAGACATACGTAAAACCCACCTTGGCGAAGGTAACCCGCTTTATAATATCTAGGGCGATGATTTCAAGATTGGGACAGTTACAGTCCTCCTTCACAATTGGGATACTTGAAGGGCGAATGGAGGAAGGATACCTACTAACAGGTCAAGTCTGCAAAGATGCAGAGGTGGCCTTCTCTTGGAAGTCGTTAGCAGTACAGAGATGTTTTGGTATGATGGTACTTACAGTTGGAGGTTCAGAATCGATATCAGTTTCTTTTTCTTTGGGCCTCAACCGAAGAGAAGATCAGAGTTTCCAAAAGTACAGTGAAAGAAACTAGAGTAATAAAGGATCAGTAAAACTTTTGCTAAGAGAGTCGGAGAAGGTGAGAATTTTTCTAAGTGAGATGTAAAGAGGAAGAAAGACTTATGAAAATATTGGAAGTAAAGAAGTGAAAATAATGAGTAGAAGGGAAGTAATAGACGACAAAAATCGTGGTCATGATTACCTCAAAACCTGGCAAATATATTTGCTGAATTATGGGGCAACACGTGTTCGGGGTATTAAATGCGAGAAGACGTGCGTCCTTTCAAGTGTTAGAGACTGTTCAGGAACTTTCCCGCCAAGAAAGAAATCTTCATCAACTTTTCAGTAACACAAAGATATGTCACTAGAAAGCAGGGGTGTCACGACCCAAACCGATGGGTCGCGACAGACACTCGGTACCTTACACAACCGAGTACTAACATAATATATCTTTCGTATCATTCCATCATAGGTAAATGAACCGGAGTAAAGCATGAGGGAATAAACTTATACATATGACATACTAGCCTATAAGACCCAAAACGATCACTCGCACACTGAATATAGGCCAACAAGGCCATACAATCTTTTACGTATATGACATCTGTCTACAAGCCTCTTAGAATACATAATTACCATAAGGGTCGGGACAAAGCTCCGCCATCCCAAACAATATCCGTCTAAAGCATACTGACCAAACAAGCCACTCCGGAGTAAATGGAACGCACCAACACCTTCCGCTGAGCTGATAGCCTACTTGGAGGACTCTCAACCTGTCTATCGGGACCTACGGGAATGAAACGGAGCGTCCTCGAGCAAAGGGATATTAGTACAAATAATATACATAGTATGTAAGGAATGAAAATCAGTAAATAATAGACATGAGAAAAACATGGAGTAAAAGACTCGACAAGTACGTCTGCATAGCTTTGTGAATCATTTCATTTTTATAATGTCATGCATATGCATATAAATGTCATACCATGCATAGGTATATGCGTTCATAACATCATCAAGCCTCTGAGGGCATCCCATCATATCATTTCGGCCACTTTGAAAAAATCATCAACGTATACCAGCTGATCAGGTAGTGGTGCGTATATAATGCCGTAACCTTTTTTCATATTCCATATATATATATATATGCGTATATAACGCCATCTGGTCATGGGTCAATGTACATGTATAAATAAATGCAATGCATGAGAAGTACGTCAATAAAATCTCTCGGAACGTCATAACACCATTATACCTGTGAGTAATATCATGAAACAAACTTTATCAACTTACGTATTTTCTGAGACCCATGAACAGACGATGGAATAATAAGACATATGAAAATTCAAGAACATAGGTATCTCTAATACTTCTATGAATATAGTCATTTATGGAATTTGTGCATTTGTTCGTTTCGTTCGTGTCGTATAGATCATACCAAAAAGAAAGAAGGGATAGCCTTAACATACCTGGAGTAGGGAAAAATCCGTACGATATTCTTGAGAAAGGTTGCACCGTACTCCCTTAGAATCGCAAAATCTCACGTTGCTTAAGATGCTAAGAAATCTCGTTGTAATTTTTGTTTCAAGAAATCTTGTGAAAATCTCGTTGGATTGAGGATGCTAACGTTGGAATCTTTGTAGGAATTGTTGAAGACGTTATAAATTCCCTTAATATATTCTCACATCTGTTTTGCAATCTTTGTAATAGGAAGAACACTATAAGATCACTTACTTGCATATCTTAAGGCCAAATGAAGCCAAAAATGCCAAACTTCTATGTATGACTTTACACGTAAGTGTCTTGTGTATAACACCTTAGTTGACAACTTTTCCATCTAAGCGTATGAGTCACTTTATTTGAAGGAGGGGGGCTGCCACGTAGTGGAAATAAATCCTTATCCAACAATTTTCTAATTAATTAAGTAATATTTCACTATCCAATAATTAACCAATTATCCACATAATTAAGAATTATTTCAAATTACTTAAAATATTATCCGCTTTTAACATACCTTATACACCATACAATCATGGTCATGTGGTACCTTGTGTGGCACTAGTCCATAAATAACGGGTATTATAGCTCGAACCATATTTTATCCCAAATTATCAAATTTCGACAAAAATTATTTTTTTTTGATTCGTTTACCCTTTCACCTTTACGACTTTACTCATTATTTGTTTGAAATTGCATAATACTTATAATCTCCAAATAATCTTGTCCTTGAACTGATGTCAATTATCTTACGACAAATTCAACGTACAATCCTACAGGGTGTAACATCGTCGTAACAAATTACATCATCGTAAGAAATTACTGCGGAGCGTAACATCGTCGTAATAAATTATTGCAGAGCGTAACATCATTGTAATAAATTACTGTGGAGCGTAACATCGACGTAATAATGCGAGGCGTAACATCATTCCCCTCTTTGGGACATTCGTCCTCGAATGTTGACTGATGCACTTATCATTTTCATAACCTATGTCTTCCGAATAGTTTAGTATTCTCTCCTTTCCTTCTAGGCAACTGTTCTGTGAATAAATCTAAAGGCCAAGGCATCCCCCTTCTGGGCCTCTTTTTCATACCATGACTTATGGTCGGAATCCTTCCAATCTCGTAACTGTTGCTACCTTCTATCATGCAGCCTGTATGACTTTGTCCTTGTACGTGTGCCTATGCGACTCTTCTCTCCTTTTTTCTCCAGCTTTTAGCCAATATCTAGGCCTCATTTTGTGAACATATATAAAATTATGACAAGCTGTCCTTCTGGGCGTCTATGGCTTTACTACATCTAAGTAGGTCCCCCATTGTTACTGAGGTCTGCTACCAAACGCCAGGTTACTCTCGTCACTTATCCCATATATATAAATCTATGTCCTTTAATGCTTCCTCATTACTATTCATCTTAAGTATGAAGGCCTGATCTCATCTCATACTGTTGAACTTTTATCCATCTATTGTTGATTTACCTTAATGTTGATCCATCATCTACCACTGATAACTTGACCTCTTATGTAACACAGTCGCTAGGGCTCACGTCTCATCGGGGGCATCTAGAGTAATTAGATTGATCCACCTAGGGGTGATACTATACTTCAATAACCGTACTTTATAGTATCCCAATGCGATTCACCTTACATGGCTACCCGTACAATTCATAAAATCCTCTTCAAGTCATTACTCAATCGAAGGCCCAAACATCATCCTTTATCTATCGCAATCACACCCTCATTCTACTACCAGGACAACATTCCATCTTTTCTAAATGTTACTAGTCTTAGACTCTTTTGAGTTCATTCACGCTATACTGAGCTTTCTATAACTTAGAGAAACCATCATCTCTCTTATTTTCACTGGGCTTAATTCCGAGGACTTATCCATTCTCGTCACCTTCTCACTCGTCCTTTCTCATCCTTACTCATGTCATAAAACTTTGATGCTTTACTATACTTTAGCTTGCGACCTATACGTATCTATTTATACTATTTGCAACCTTCCTTCAACTTTCTTGCACCATAGATTTCCTTATGGTATTCTGGAACATCAAGCGAGACATCACATTGTCTCTAACTCTTCTTTACTCTCTTGGCTAGATCTCTTGGTACCTAGAAACCATAGGCTGGAAGATATGCTACTGACGATGCCACTATTATTCCTGGATATTGAATCCTCGTGCTTCTAGCCTTTTATCCGAAGTATGGACTATTCACAACCTTCTGCATTTGAGTATTTCGTACGTTGTTCACCTTTACCTTACTACCTTAAAATCTTGTATCTCTTTCATGAACTCGCTTTCACACAGGTATAATTCACATCCACAATTTGAAGCTCTATTATAATACTTGCACCTCAGGTGCATACACAATCCGGTGGGAGCTTCATACTGATTTCTTATGAGGCTGGTACTTTTCTAACTGGCTTTATCGTAGAGCCATTATAGAATATGGTTGTTGTACTATCTCTCTTGTACCTCTGATATTAAGAGTGATTCTGCAATGTCCTCAATCACGATTTTTATAATTTTCTAGGTCCAATAATCAGACTCGTGATTTACTTGGTTAACGTAACTCTTTAGTTTCCTCTTCCTTTTGATCAGCCTTTATGTAGGCTTAAGCTATCTTCCGATCTGCGACTCCTAGTATTAGTGATTACTTTAGCCTTTCATGGGCGCTATGGGATATCCATGATACAATCTTCTAACAATTCAATCCTTTGTCTATGATTTGAGCTTAATTCTTTCTCTTAACTTATACCAGAATCTTCCACGACTGTATGATTGTCAAC
The DNA here is from genome assembly GCA_000715115.1 of Nicotiana otophora. Lineage (NCBI taxonomy): Eukaryota > Viridiplantae > Streptophyta > Magnoliopsida > Solanales > Solanaceae > Nicotiana > Nicotiana otophora. Next base: position 17,419 of record AWOL01S0066259.1, read on the forward strand.
ATATATGCTGCATGGAAACTGCAATCATAATGTAACTAACTTTGGATTATCGATCGAATAATTCCTTTCGTTCCTTCTCAGCTTTCTTTAAACGTAAGAAATTTCTTTTCTTGGTCTTTATGCCGCCTTGTTGCGTGCATACTTAGCTTATCTTAGTTCCCATGCATGCCAGAGTTTTTGTGCAACTCATATGATCTCGAATCCTACTTTTGGTTTTTACTTCCCAGTTCATTAGCCACGGTAGGTACCACTTTCTTATTTCCTCAGCTAGTCTTTCATTGTAGTACTTAGGGAGGACCCTCTAACTCTTGTAAAGTTGCGAGCTTATCAAATCGTGTACTTGGACGGAATTTTTGATGTTCTACCCCACCTATAATTATCCGTAATTACTTATTTCCATGCCCTTGTGCTTGTAGGGTTGCTTCTGAACTAATATTTTTATTGTCTTCCCAGTGGGAATCTCTTTTATTTACCTTTAATTACCCCAACTCCTATCTGAATATATCTCAAGGATCACGATATCGTATCTGCAAGACTGAATTCCCATGTTGGGGTTTACTATGTTTATCTTGCATAATCTGTTGATTTGCTTGTAACCTCTTGTCTAGCCATAACTAGACTCTTCCTAAATCAATTACTAACTACTCGTTGGTCCATTCCCATACTAATATTCTGTGTAATCTTTCTTGGGTTATTTCCTTTGTTTTAACATACATCTCGCACTGGCTCCTTATCTATTAATAATATCTCGGGCATGAATCCTTACTTCCCCTCCTTGACATCGTGTTTGCATAATGTCCTGCAATCGTTGCATATCTGTAGGATTTGAATGAGTGCAATCTCATCTCTTTCTCAGTTTTTATCTCATTCTCCCTTTACCATTTTGTAGTTACTAAAACCACTTAATTCTGACTTAATTCCACATCATACCATATTCCCCCCTTTAGGGGAGCACTAAGATTTAGTGCTACGATGATCTATGTATAGATGTTTTACCTTCTCATCTTTGGTATCTTTTCACATCATCGATGATCCTTACTCGCCTCGCGGTAATCCTTCTGTACCAAGGATAACGAAATTCATCACTCGCGAGGGTGACACTTAGTGTAACTGGCATATACAGTACCTTAAGCTTAACTTTACTCACATTGCTTGCTTTAGAGAAGCATCTTCCTGAATGACCATTCTCTGAATTTTTCATGAATCTCCTCCTGTTGTCCATTCTATTATCACCGGAACGAAATCTAAAATTCTGACGATATCGATTATTATCCAATCACTCAGTCTCTAATTCATGTTTAGTTTATATTGTTCACCAGTCTATACTGATTTCTGTTACTCTAGGGTCTAACGTTTCCTTCTGGTAGTCGCATTAGAGTCACGAACTTATTTTTCAAAATAAGGATATGACTTTATGGCCTATATTCTTTTGTTGTCTCAAGGCCTGTCACCTCTCGTCTTTTCCTTCACTTGACTATAGACTCTGTAGTACTGTCATTGTTTTGATCTACCGTTGTCATCCATGTATCATATCTTACTCATAATGCTTCATTATCTCTCTTCTTATTTCCCTGCTAATATTTATGTCTATCACTTTATCCTGAAAACTCGAATAAGACATTCTTTTGCTTTTAGCTCCCCTTGCTCCATCCACTGGCTCTTCAGGTTGCCTAACATTCTCTCTTTACTAGGGACGAGAGCCATACTAAGGTAATATTTATTCCTTCCAGATTCCAGTGCCTATCTTTGAACATTCTAGTATTCATATCTAGCTGTACTATTCTAGAATGCATCATATGAGTGTCTCACAAGGAGATCTATTAGCACATTTGCAATATCCTTCGGAAATGTCCGTTAATCCATTCACCATTTTGGGTTACCCTAACCCCAGCTAGATCCTGATATCCTACCTTCTCTTATACTACTTCTGCTAGCTCCCACAGGGCATAACTGAGATCGATGTGGCCAATTGTGCATACCTCTATTATTGTTGAAGGTAACTCAAAAGGGTTATATTCCTCAGCTTGAATTGTAAATACTGATAATCTTCATTAGCTGGGTACCTCGTACCTTTTTTCACCTTACTTCTTTTACTTGTTGAAACTTATATCTACCTCCTGAATCTCTCATTGCTTTTCACCATATGGGTAGATATTCTTACCTTAAGGCTCCTTATCAAGAAGTTTACACACATGTTCCGCTAAAAACTTCATATTTACTTATCATAAGCATCATGAAAAATCGAGTTCCTATGACTCAACTCTTCCACAGCTATATCTCTTACCAATAGTCTTTCTGGATGTAGGCATTTTCGTATTATGAATGAGATAGAGTTTAGAAAATTGAGTTCTTACAACTGAGATCTACCACACGATCTAGAGTAAGAAGAAAGAGTGACAGTCCTAAATGCCATGTAGCCTCCTGCTTATAAGTGCAGCGCACAACACACCCATAAACAAGACTCTACTAGACACGGGTTGTAGACTCCCTAGAATAGAACTGCTCTGATACCACTTTTGTCACGACCCAAACCGATGGGCCACGACAGACACCCGGTATCTTACATAAACGAGTACAAACATAATGTATCTTTCGTATCATTCCATCATAGGTAAATGAACTGGAGTAAAGCATGAGGGAATAAACTTATATATATGACATACTGGCTTATAAGACCCAAAACGATCGCTCGTACACTGAACATAGGCCGACAAGGCCATACAAAGTTTTACGTACATGACATATGTCTACAAGCCTCTAAGAATACATAATGGTCATAAGGGTCGGGACAGAGCCCCGCCATACCAAACAATACACGTCTAAAGCATACTGACCAAACAAGCAACTCTGGAGCAAATGGAGCGCAGCAACACATTCCGCTGAGCTAGTAGCCTACTTGGAACACTCTCAACCTGTCTATCGGGACGTGCGGGCATGAAACGCAGCGTCCCCAGGCAAAGGTACGTCTGTACAAATAATGTACCGAGTATGTAAGGAATGCAAATCAGTAAATAATAGACATGAGAGAAACATGAAGTAAAAGACTCGACATGTACGTCTGCATAGCTTTGTGAATCATTTTATTTTTATAATGTCATGCATATGCATATAAATGTCATACTATGCATAGGTATATGCTTTCATAACATTGTCAAGCCTCTGAGGGCATCCCATCATATCATTTCGGCCACTGTGGGCAAATCATCAACGTATACCAACTGATCAGGTAGTGGTGCGTATATAACGCCGTAACCTTTTTCCATATCTCATATACATACATATATATATATATATGCGCGTATATAACGTCATCTGTTCATGGGTCAATGTACATATGTAAATGAATGCAATGCATGAGAAGTACGTCAATAAAATCTCTCGGAACATCATAACACCATTATACCTGTGATTAATATCATGAAATAAACTTTATCAACTTACGTATTTTTTGAGACCCATGAACAGACGATAGAATAATAAGACATATGGGAATTCGAGAACATAGGCATCTCTAATACTTCTATGAATAGAATCATTTATGGAATTTGTGCATTTGCTCGTTTCGTTCGTGTCGTATAGATCATACCAAAAAGAAAGAAGGGATAGCCTTAACATACCTGGAGTAGGAAAAAATCCGTATGATATTCTTGAGAAAGGTTGCACCGTATTACCTTAGAATCGCAAAATCTCACGTTGCTTAAAATGCTAAGAAATCTCGTTGGAATGTTTGTTTCAAGAAATCTTGTGGAAATCTCGTTGGATTGAGGTTGCTAACGTTGGAATCTTTGTAGGAATTGTTGATGACGTTATGAATTTCCTTCATATATTCTCACATCTGTTTTGCAATCTTTTTAATAGGAAGAACACTATAAGATCACTTACTTGCATATCTTAAGGCGAAATGAAGCCAAAAATGCCAAACTTCTATGTATGACTTTACACGTAAATGTCTTGTGTATAACACCTTAGTTGGCCACCTTTCAATCTAGGTGTATGAGTCACTTCATTTGAAGGAGGGGGGCTGCCATGTAGTGGAAATAAATCCTTATCCAATAATTCTCTAATTAATTAGGTAATATCCCATTATCCAATGATTAACCAATTATCCATATAATTAAGAATTTTCTCAAATTACTTAAAATACTACCCGCTTTTAACATACCTTATACACTATACTATCATGGTCATGTGGTACCTTGTATGACACTAGTCCATAAATACCGGATATTATAGCTCGGATCATATTTTATCCCAAATTGTCAAATTTCGACGAAACTCATTTTCTTTGATTCGTTTACCCTTTTAACTTCACGAATTTACTCATCATTTGTTTGAATGCATAATACTTATAATTTTCAAATAATCTTGTCCTTGAACTGATGTCAATTATCTTACGACAAATTCAACGTACAACACTACATGGTGTAACATTCTCGTAACAAATTACTGCGGAGCGTAACATCGTCGTAAGAAATTATTGCGGAGCGTAACATCGTCGTAATAAATTACTGCAGAGCGTAACATCATTGTAATAAATTACTGCGAAGCGTAACATCGACGTAATAATGCGAGGCGTAACAAGTGGGGACTATCTATATGGAGTAAAATGTATTTATAATAAATGGTTGAATGGTAGCATGACACGTGGAACCGAAGATAGATAAACGTCAAGTCAAGTAATGACCAATACCGAATACAAATTCAACCGACATCGGGTAAATCCCGAAGGGAGCATGGTCAACGAGAGAAGATCAAGTACTTTCCATCGGATAGCATTCAATGAGGGAATATTTTCTAACATTAAATGAGCGCCCATTACAGAGAATATTTGTATTTATGGCATGTCGTTACGTGTTCATCAATGACTCTTTTATTATCATTTAAGATGAGCTTGATCCTAGGATCTTTTTTCCCTATGTAAAGCTATAAATAGTAGGCTCAGCAGCCATTGTAAGGAACGAAAACTCTTGGCAAACATATGCTGCATTTTACTTTTTCTCTCAATTAAACTACTTTATTCGTTCTTTATCATTGTTTTAATTTTGTCCTCGGAGGTATTGCGCTCGGAGCCAGACTTGTCATCTTTTTCAATTTCAATTGCTAAATCTCATGTTTAATCTTATTTCTTTATTATTTTTGGATCAAATCAGTTCGTTTTTCTATAAACCACGTAATAAATTTAACTGTATCATTTTACGGGTAAACAGCTCCAAACCTCGTAGCTTCCCTTAGCTATGGAAAAAAAAGTTTGACTATTTATCAAGAAAATCATACATAGAAAATATTTTCCCCTCAACGATCCATAAGCAGCTCATTATTTCAGTTGGGGTTTCAACTGTAAAATGGGCTAACAGATCCTGGCTTACCTTTTAGAACGTCTAAATAATTTATTAATCTTACAGACAGTGTTACATCGACCCTTTTATTTTCTTAACGTATTCGTGCCGGTGTTGCATAAATGTGTCACAGTGGTTACTTCGTATGGATTCTTCAAAATACACAAGAATTAGCAACAGACGATTACAAACACAAGCACGATGCTTGTATTGCTCTCCCAAAACTCCGTTTTCATGGTTTAGGCAGCTCGCATTTCATTTGCCGCTGCTACGGGATCACTTTTTCTTTCTTTTCCTCTGTCTATTAACATCTTCCAATGGTTCTCTCTTGCCTACCCATATAAGATACGTATTTGCTGGTAAAGCTGATCGAATCCGGAACACAATGGTTCTCTCTTGCCTGCCCATATCAGATACGTATTTGCTGGTAAAGTTGATCGAATGTTCGCGGTCCTCCCCCTGTAATCTTAATAAGCCTTCCCGAGAGATAGTATTCTTTGTTCTAGGTCCTAATGAATTCAGAGGCGAATTCAGAATTTAAATTCTATGGGTTCAACTTTTAAAGTTTTTAGCATTAAACCCATTATATTTTTAAATTTATGGGTTCATATCTACTATTTTTGTAATTTTAGTGAATTTTTACATATAAAAAAGTATTTCACGTCAAAAGTTATGGGTTCAGTTGAACCCATTGATACTACGCTATATCCGCCACTCCTAATGATATATATAAACACTAGTTTCTTCTTATGTGAGTGGCACGTATATACTCAGTCATGTAATACACGATTTTATGCAATCATATTAATATTATTAAAATAAAAGTTTGAGCAAATGATTATACATAAAACAGTAAAGTACATTTTCTTTGGTTAATAATATTTTGGATCGTCGTATATATGGTGACTTGTTTATAGAGGTCAAGATAATTGCATATTGTCTGAATCGATGAACATGAACAATTTAACGTTTAATTAGATTCATGTAATTATTTTCTTTACTTATTTTGATATTATGAAGTACAAATATGTAATAAAATATATCTCACCAACTACAGCCTTCCTTATAAATGATGTTCTTGGTATGTGTTCTCTTCGTCTGTTTCGGTTACTCTGTCATGAACAGGAATTATGGTGGCAATATTAACATCTCTGTTGAAAATACAACGTAAAATTGACTATGTGAAGGAAAAATTGTAATTGATACCATCTAACATTGAAAATTGTTGGACCATGTGTTTACAAGAAATTATTTTCGGACTACATTTGAGTTGAGTATGAGGTAAGCCGTCATTTATCCTTCAAAAGTCTTCTTTCAAGACAAAGTATTTTCCACACATAAAATGTAAATCAAATCATAAAAACGATAAGACAAAACTTACCATACATACAACATTTATAAAAAAAATTATGGCTGAATACATAGGCAACCCCTTAAACTTGTCTATTTTTTTACTTAGACACTTAAACGAAGATTTGTTCCAATCGAACACTTTATTTATATAAAAACTGTGCCAATTCAACACATATTTGACATTTCTAAACAAAATTTTAGTGCGTGAGTGTCACTTGTTGTGACATGGAAAATTTACCAATGAGAAAAAGCCACGTCAAAAATAATTTTAAAAAAGTCAAAATCTAAAGGAAAAAATCAAAAACCTCTACCGGATAAACAGGAACACAGCGAAAAATGAAACTCTACAAGACAATGATGTTTTCTTCGTTACCAAATCTGCAAAATTGGTGAATAATGTTTTCTTCTTACCAAACCGCAACAAAAACACTATTGGTCGGAAAAAAGAAACCAACATCCTTGAATGCCACAACTGGTAAAATCTTTGGCTATATCAAAGATAAAGTCGGTAATATTGATCCTTTCTTGTGAATATTGTGAAAAAGAAACGTCATGTATGTGCTCTTTTTCATCTCTTTGAAGTTTGAAATGGGTAAAGCTCTATTTCACCTGATGATGCTTTGGAGATATCAAAGAAGAAATCTTGGAAAACTTTAAGAATTCTAACGGCCCAAAACTAAGGAGGGGAGAGGTGGCCGCGACTAGATTTTGTCACGACCCAATTTCCGCTCCGTTAGGTGATTTTGAATTTAGGAGCGTATCCGGAACGTGAATTTGAGGTCTGTAGCTGATTTAGGCTTGAAATGGCGAAAGTCGAATATTTGGAGATTTTGACCGGAAGTGGACGTTTTGATATCGGGGTCGGATTCCGATTCTAGAAGTTCGGGTAGGTCCGTAATGTTGAATATAACTTGCCTGTAAAACTTTGACGTCATTCTGGGTTGATTTGATAGGTTTTGACGCGGGTTTTAGAAGTTGGAAGGTTTGAAATTTCATAAGTTCGATTCATGGTGCGATTCGTAATTTCGTCGTTGTTTGATGTGATTTGAGACCTCGAGCGAGTCCGTGCTAGGTTATGAAACTTGGTTGTATGCTTGGACGGGGTCCCGGGGGTCCGAGGTGTGTTTCAGATGAGTTTCGGATGGTTTTCGTGGTTGTGAAGAGGTCTGAGTTCTGGTGTAATCGCACTTGTGGACCTTGGGCGTAGGTGCGATGGTCGCAGGTTCGAAGATAGAGGCGCAGGTGCGAGAAGAGCTGGACTTGGCAGCCTCCGCAAATGTGGATAATTTGTGCCCATCAGCGGCTCCGCAGAAGCGGATTCTGGGGCGCAGAAGCGAGAGGAAGCACATGTGCGGTTTGGACGTGCGCACCTGCGGTTGCGCAGAAGCGGCTAATTATGTCGCAGGTGCGGTCACGCCTGGGCAGAAGGTTTATAATCGAGGGTTTTGCCATTTTCACCATATTCGGAGTTTTAGATCTCGATTTTGGGAGTTTCTTTGAGGGTTTTTCAAGCAAATCGATTGGGTAAGTGTTCTTCATTTAGAATTTAATATATTCTATGATTTTATCTTTATTTTTATCATTTAATTTGTGTTTTGAGTTGAGAAAAATGGTGGTTTTTGAAGAAAATTTTCAAAATGAAAAATCATGATTTGAGGGACGAAATGGTATCGAAATTTGATGATTTTAGTATGGTTGAACTCGTATCGGAATGGGTGTTCGGGTTTTATAGAATTTGTCAGGTGCTGAGGTGCGGGCCCGGGGGTCGACTTTTGGGTCGATTTTTAGATTTTGATAAAAGATTGAGGTTTTATGATCTGGAATAGTTTCTTATGAGTTGTGTTGTGCTTTGAAGTTATTTTTGGTTAGATTTGAGCCGCTTGGAGGTCATTTCACCCGAGAAGTTCATTTTAGAGTATTAGTCTGTCTTCTTTGAGGTAAGTATCTTGCCTAACTTTGTAGAGGGGAACTACCCCTTAGGATTTGAGTCTTCTATGCTAATGGTAATCCGTGTACGCGAGGTGACGAGTACGTGCTCGGACTTATTTGTGGAAAGTTGGCCTTTTTGGGTTCTTAGGTCCTTGTATTCACTGATTATGCAGTTGTTATGTTATGGATACGTCTCTTAATTATTAGTTTCACCTCTACCTGCTTTAATTAGAATTAATTGCTTCATGATCCGCCCTTGTTGCTTATTTGAGTCATCTGTGCCTTAACTGAAATTGTTATCTCTTCTATTGCTATGTTATCTTCCCCTAACTGTTTATCTCTTTTGTAATTATTCATCCTTATATGAGGCTGTGATTATCTTTCTGCGGATTATCCCTAATTGAATTTGTTGTATCTCCTTCTTAATTGCCCAACCTTAAAAGAAGTTAGATATCTTATATTTTAGTTGACTTGTCCTTATTTGGAATTATTTGACTCGTGTTAGTTTCCTCATTGTTGAACCATACATTGTGGGACCGTTATTACATATTATTTTCTTCCTTGTTGAGTTGTTCTTATTACGCCGAGTATTCTCTGTCGTGATTATTCCTTGTGAACTAATTCTACCGTTTCCTTGTGATTTAAAGTTCTTGAGTTGATTTACTTACCGCACTCTCGTATTTATTGTCATTGTTGTTGTTGTACTTGTTATTGTGATGCACGAGGTTTCTATCGTGCAGTTGTTGTTATGGGGTTGCACGAGGTTTTTGTTGCGCCATTGTTACTATTGATATTGCACATGCGGCATGACAAGGCGGGATATATATATATATATATATATATATGTGTGTGTGTGTGGGGGGGGGGGATTACGCATGTGGCAAGACAAGGTGGGAACATTACTATGCACGTGTGGCAAGACAAGGCGGACACTTACTTTATTATTACACACGTGGCGAGACAAGGTGGGCTATGTCAGGGATTGATTTGTGATGGCCTGGGGGCATTTTATTGTTGTTGTTTGTTGCATATTTACTTGGGGACTACGAGGCGGTACCTCGGGAGATCCCCCTGTCTTGCATATTTACTTTTGGGACTAGTACCTCGGGAGATCTCCTGTTGAGCATTTACTTTTGGGATTACGAGACGGCATCTCGAGAGTGCCCTTTGTAGGAAAAGAACGGACAGTACGTAGAATATTTTCTCACAACTTTCACAAGATAAAGCTCACACAGATAAGTGTACCACTACACAAATATCAAGAACAAAAATGCCCCCAGGCCATCACAAATCATCACAAATCAATACCTGACATAGCCCACCTTGTCTCGCCACGTGTGCAATAATAGTAAAGTTAATGCCCGCCTTGTCTCACCACACGTGCATAATAATATTCTCACCTTGTCACCCCACATGCGCAACCCACATATATGTATCCCGCCTTGTCACGCCGCATGTGCAAATATCAATAATAATAATAGCACGGCAGAAACCTCGTGCAACCCCATAACAAAGAGATGTCAACAAAGGGCACTTCCGAGATACCGTCTCGTAGTCCCAAAAGTAAATGCTCAACAGGGGATCTCCCGAGGTACGGCCTCGTAGTCCCAAAAGTAAATATGCAAGATAGGGGATCTCCCGAGGTACCGTCTCGTAGTCCTAAAATAAATATGCAAGAGAGGGGGATCTCTCGAGGTGCCGCATCGTAGTCTCAAAGTAAATATGAAAGAACAACAAGTACGACAACAACAATAACACTAATATAAGGGTACAACAAATAAATCAACTCAGAAGTTCCAGAACTCAAAGGAACAGAGGAATTAATTCACAAGGAGTGACCAAAATAGAGAATGCTAGTCATAATAAGAACAGCTCAACAAGAAAGGAAATAGCATGCAACAACGGTTCACAATGTACAGTTCGACAACGAAGGAGCTAACACAAGGCGAATAATTCCAAATAAGGACAAGTCAACTAAAATATAGGATATCTAACTTCTTTTTAAGGTTGGCAAGTTAAGAAAAAGATACAACAAATTCAATTAGGGATAAGCAAAAGAAAGATAATCATAGCCTCAATTAAGGATGAACAATTACAAAAAAGATAATTATAACTTCAAATGCAGATAAGTAGTTAGGGGAAAGATAACATGGCAATAGAAGAGATAACAATTTAAGTTAAGGAACATATGACTCAAATAAGCATCGAGGGCAAATCATGAAGCGATTAATTCTAATTAAAGCAGGTAGAAATGAAACTAGTCATTAAGAGACGTATACATAACATAACAACTGCATAATCAGTGAATATAAGGAACTAAGAACCCTAAAAGGCCAACTTTCCACAAATAAGTTCGAGCATGTACTCGTCACCTCCCAATGAGTAGTTACCCCACACGAAGTTAGGCAAGATACTTACCTCGAACCAAGTTCAATCAATCAGTAAGAATGTAATTTACTAAATACAACTGTTTGAAATAAAGTAAACAGTGTGAATACGATCAGAAGGTGATTCTGAAACTTGCGAACACAGCAACAGGTTTAACTTGAGTCTCCACAGCAATATTCCACACAGCTAGCTAATGACTTGTACTACCGGTTTTGGGAATTGTAAAGTTTATAGAGATTTCTATTTCAAAAAAATTGTTAAATGTTATTTATTATTTTTGTTATTCAGTAAATGTTAGGCTTACCTAGTCCCTAAGACACCATGCACTATTTATTAGTTTTATGCAAGTCGTTGTGAGCATTGGACATTTCTATTATGTACTCATCTTTAGGATACCCCAACTTATACCTTTCAACCTCCTATTAAGATAGAAAAAGTGTCAGGACACTATGACTATCAAATAAATGTACACAAACAGATTATAAAAAAAGAGAGAAGCTTTGAAATAGGGGTGCTGCACATAGAAGGTAGAAACAATGATGCGTTTTATTTTTCTAAAGGACATCAGATTAATCTATTTTAAAAGCCTATTATACAAGCCTTTTAATGACAAAATTTGGTTAAAAAATCTTAAAAGCTGCCAACGGCTAAGACTAATTTTGAAAGTCAAGTTAATTAGTTGCATATTGAAAGGACGACCGAGAAAGGAAACAACAGATCATACATATCAATTTTCGTCCTTAACAGCATTAATATTAAATAACATTTATTATTATATTATATAAAGGGTATTTTAATTATTTAAAGGATATTTTGGTAATTCAATATTTAAGTTATGGGCTTCATGCTTTTAATATAAAATATAGAATATAAATAGAAATGTTTTCATTCCTATACACTATTTAAAACTTTATTACCCTTCCTACTCAAGTTTTAATTTAATTACATAGTCATATACAATTTACCAATTATGTATATTTTAGGAATTTAATGAGAATTAATTAACTCCTATAATCACTCTAATGTACATATCCCACTCCCCCACGTTTATCTCACCATAACCCCCACGTTTCTTCAATATCTCCCTCCATTAACGCCCGTTTTCACTCTTTTTCAAAACTCCCTCTCGATTTTTACAGATTCCAGCTCTAAATCCTACCAAAATTGTAGTTTCTTATCCCTCGAAGGTTAGCCCTAAAAAAGATAAAGTAATGGAGGATATTCCTACTTTTGATTTGGGTGTTTTCTCACAGGATTCACCCAAAAAAGTTTCAAAATCGGCACATGCAAAACCAGAGGCAAAGCTCAAGCTTTCCCCTCGTGAAGCTAGGGCATAAGCTCGAACAAAACATAAGCATGATAGGGATGCTGATGAAGCCTCGACATCTGATAAATATGTAAAGCGGAAGGGCAAAGAAATTGCTTCCGATGATGATTTCGTCGAAGAAGAAGTTATCACGAAAGTTGCAAAAACAATCAGAGTTTCTCCTACTATTAATCCTTCAAAAAAGAAGAAGGTTCAATAATCAGCTAAAACTATATCCCAAAAAACTTTATTGAGAGGGTAAAATTTTAATAGTTCCAATTTTTTTTTTTTAAGTTAAAAAACTTGTTCTCATTCTCATGAACATACATAATTTTTATTTTTTTGTATTTGTAGAAATTTTATCTACATTGTGTAGATTTGTTGTAGGTTAACATATTTTCTACATTTCCATATAAATTGTAGATTTTTTGTATATTATTCGAAATCATCTAGTTAGGGAATGTACTACATGATTTAGTTAGTTTTATTGGTTATTATTTGCTCTATTTTATAGATGTTAGTTTCATTTACTGTAGAAAAATTGTATATATTATGTCTAGTTCTTAATTTTTAATTTTTTGCTCTAAACATAATTTTATTAGTGCATTTGTAGGTTCAATGTAGTCAGTTGTTATATATGTTTACTAATGTTAAAACTTACTTGTATGCAATATATTAATGTTTTTCTGATTGTAGCTAATATGTAGTACAAATGTAGTTATTTTGTTTTCTGGTTTTAAAATAAATTTTATTAACTTGCTGTTTATTTTGGTGCAGAATCGAATATTTTTTGTACCACATGATGTTGATTATGGCATCGTTAGGTTCCAGACATTATCCGACCCTGCTATTCCTGGGCAAATCAAGGATTTACTGTTTGAAAATGAGTTAAAATTATTTAAAAAGACATGTTTTGGGCATTTTCTTTCCTTGCTCAAAATATGTATCCAAAATCAGGCAATTCACCTTCTCATGAAGTATGAATTGAACGCATCTGGTTCCGCCTTTTTTACAGCAGAGATAAAGTGTGAGAGGCTGAACTTTGGGTTGAGAGAGTTTGCCCTTATCAGTGGCCTTAACTGTTTTACAGAAGTGACAGACTTTGGTTACGCAACTAAGTATGACAGTAACATAATAAAGAGCTATTTTCCGAACAAGGAAAAAGTTGAGAAGTCATACTCGAAACAAATTGTAACCAGCCGTAGTTGGGTGAACGATGAGGATGTAGTCAAGCCGTGTATTCTCTATCTGATAGAATTCTTCCTTTTTCCTCCAGACAAAGATAATCTAGGTTTGATAGACCATTTTAGGTTCTACTTGGTGGACTTAGGGCAGTATGCGAACTCCGCATGGGGTATCGAATCTTATATACAATTGCTTCAGTCCGTTAGGCACAAGCTCAACCCTTCTGTGCATTTTTATATCATTCGAGGTTTTGCACTAGCTATGCAAAGATGGTTGTGTGAGTGTTGCTCTACAGTCAATAGGGATATAGCTACAAGGGTTGGTAATTTGATCCCACGCATACTTAGTTGGATAGCTAGTAAGGACACGATATGATTATCTGCATTGGAAGATAGAATGATTAAACCATCATGGATCAAGGTAAATAATTTTCACTTCTGGGCAGACAATTTAATACAAATTATCTACACATTTTATACATATTATGACTAGGTCCCTCACATTATTTTCACTCAGTTCACCAACATAATTGAAGCACCAGAAGAACTTTCAAGAATGAATTTGTCAGATAAAGTTGAATACATCCTTGAAGAAGCTGAAACAAAGCCCGAGCATCCGACAGATGATCCATCTCCATCAAGACATAAGCAGGCAATGGGAATAGATGGCAAACAAGATATTGTGAAACAAATAAAATATTTAAGAAAATATGTTGATAAGGTAACATCTATACATAATTCTAGATGATTTCTTTAATTTATGTTATGCAAATTATTTCGTTAACTCTTTCTATTTTAATATTTAGGTGGGTTCAGACCTTGGAACCTTCAAAAAAGAAGTATACATAATTCTTGATTTTTAGTCTTCTTTATATATATATATATATATGTAAGGCTTTAATTGTAAGATACATTATAACTACTTTTTGTTCTTCAGGTTTTTAAAGTACTAGGTAGCATTCGACTGCTACTCAATGATTCCATCAAGTCTGTTTTATAGGCAATAAACAGTCAAAAGGATAACATTGATACTAAGATTTCATTCGAAATATATTCATTTTGGACAACAATTTTACCATGTCTAAGTTTCTATTATCATTCATAAAGTATATAGCATAAAAAATTATGCTTGCAGTTTACTGGCAGTTCTATGAAAAATGATGAGCATTACAAAGAAAAGAACAATCAAGACATTCCGGGCAGTAGTGCTATGTAACCTAGGCTCTGATACCAACTTGTCACGACCCAAAATCTAACCATGGTCATGATGGCGCCTATCGTGTTACAAGGTAAGCCTACTTCCCAAAATATTACTACTAACCCGATTATAAGGATTTAATAAAATATTTCCAACATTTGAATCTTTCATAAACTAAATCAACTCTAAATATAATTATAGAAATATGAAAACGAGCCCCAAACATCGGAGTGTCACTAAGTCATGAGCGTCTAAATCTATGAACTAAGAAATGAAAACTTTCTAACTGTCAATACAGTCCAAAAGAAGAAATGATAAAAGGAGTAACGAGGTCCTGCGGACGCTAGCAGCTACCTTGCAATCTTCCCAGATAGCCGGCTTGAACTCAACGATCGATGCGCTCTAACTCACCTGGATCTGCACATAAAGTGTAGGGTGTAGTATAAGTACAACCACCTCAGCAAGTAATAGAAATAACTAAGGAACTGAGCAATAGTGACGAGCTAAGTACAACAGTCCAATTATTTATTTTCATAATTAACAAAATCGGGAGAAACAAACAGATAAATTCCATAACTCAGTAAATGCCACAAAGAAGTTTAACAGATAAATGCAGCAACAACACAAATAAATACAATCTCACAGCAGTGTCACTCCATCACTCATCACTCGCACTCAACACTCAATACTCAAAACACTCAACACTCTGCGCTCACTGGGGGTGTGTATAGACTCCGGAGGGGCTCCCAAAGCCCAAGCGCTAAGCACGGACAACTCACATGCCATCATATCAATATCGGATCCGCCCGGCCAACTCACGTGCTACGCGGACAACTCACGCGCTATGGTATCAATACCTGGACCCGCACGGTCAACTCACGTGCTACGCGGATAACTCACACACTATGGTATTAATATTCTCACAACCAGGCCCTCGGCCTCACTCAATCATGTACCTCACTAGCCTTACCATCATCAACAATAAGAGAACACAACCCATATCAAGTATCACCGCATATTAGCAATTAATAGAGACTGAGGTTAACATGTACAATAATTTCTATGACTGAGTACAAATAATGTGACCATGAATAAAGCCTAAGCATGATCTCTAACATGAAGGCAAACAAGTTCAATAACAAATAAACACATAACCACAGATAATAGCCATTAGGCCTTACAGTCTCACGGGACGGACCAAGTCTCAATCCCTCGAGGTGCACACCTACACGCTCGTCACCTAGCGTGGGTATCACTTCCAAACAATCACGTGATGTCAAATCTCCGAGTTTATACCCTCAAAGTCAGAGTTAAAACTGTTACTTACCTTAACAGCGTAAAAATCCTACTCCGGGATGCCTTCATCTCTAGACTCGGCCTCCAAAATCTCAAAATCTAATCATAATCAGATTAATACCATCAACATAGGCTAACGAATCGAATTCCACAATAAAAACTATAAAATATGCAAACAATCTTAAATCGGCCAAAACCCGACCCCCGAGCCCACATCTCTAAATCAGTCAAAAATGGTAGACTAACAAACCTCGTCCTCACCCAAGTCTAACCATATAAAATTCGTCAAAATTGGACTCCGTTTGGTCCCTCAAATCCTTAAATTAAACTCTTAAAATGTCCAAGCCCTAACCCCTCATTTTCACTAATTACAATGATTAAACAACGGAGAATCACCATATATACAAGTATTAGGGCTCAAGTAATTTACCTCAATGAAACCCCATTGGTTCCCTCTTCAAATCTCTCCCAAAAGCTCCAAAACTGAATAGAAATAGTGATGAATGCACCAAAATTTGCGAAGTGTGCAATATGTACCCTCTACCCAGGCTTCTCGCACCTGCTGCCATTTTCTCGCACTTGCGCGACCGCACCTGCTCAACTCTCTTAATTCCCCAGCTTTCGCACCCGCGGACACCTTTCTCGCACCTGCGGTCCCAAGTGCGCATCTGCAAAAGTAACTTAGACGCCAAGCTTCGCACCTGCGGGCTCATAGGTGCGATCCTCTCTTCTGCACCTGCGCTCAATGCCAGGCCTCCATTTCCCGTAGCTGCGACATGCCATCTACACCTGCGATCATCGCACCTGCGGCTCACCATCCGCAGGTGTGGCCACACCAGTAGCCTTACACCAGCAGCTTCTAACTGCATTTCTCAACTTCGACAAATCCGTTAACAACCCGGAATTGCCCTGAGGCCCTCGGGACCTCAACCAAAAATACCAACAAATTATATATCAACATACCAACTTAGTCGAACCTTCGAATCACTCAAAACAACATCACATCATCAAATTACCCTCAGATTCAAGCCTAAGAACATCTAAATTTCCAAATTCGGCAACCTATGCCGAAACCAACCAAACCATGTCCGAATGACCTCAAATTCCGCACACACATCACAAATGACACTACGAATCTACTCCAACTTTCGGAATTCCATTTCGACCCTGATATCAAATTTTTCCACTGCCGACCGAAATCGCCAAATTTTCAATTTCGCCAATTCAAGCCTAATTCTACCACGGACCTCCAAATCATATTCCGGACGCACTCCTAAGTCCAAAATTACCTAACGGAGCTAACGGAACTATCAAAATTCAAATACAAGATTGTTTACTCATAAGTCAACTTCCGATTGACTTTTCTAACTTAGCTTTCTAACTAAGAGACTAAGTGTTCATTTTACTCCAAAACTACTCCGAACCCAAACCTACCAACTCGATACAACTCAACACCACTGAACAACACATAAAGAGGAAGGAATGGGGAAACAGGGCTATAACTCTCGGAATGATTGGACGGGTCGTTACATTCTCCCCCTCTTAAATAAACGTTCGTCCTCGAACGTGCCAAGAGTTGTTCTTAAAACCATCAAGAACTCTCTCCGAACCCCAATGGCACAAAACCAATCCATCAGGACTGAATCCTTCTAACTCAACCAAGCTACGCAGACCACCAAAAACCCAAGGACATTGCCACAAAACACCTGTAGAACTCATTACCTCATACACACCCAAAGAACTAATCATACCCATTACCATGCCGATCCAACCTACTACCAAGATGTCCTATCTATCCGAGTTCCTTCTGAATTACCTTCAAATTGATACTATGCCCCGCCATAAAACCACAATACTCAACCCAGACTCACCACATGAGACACAAGCATAAAACCACACCACCCTAAGGCTCATAAGCCGCTGAATACTCTCTTAAATATCCCTAAAAGTACCACAAGCATGCGCTCACACAATCAACACCTCAGTGCTCAAGCTACAGTCAAAACCTGGCCCCATGTCCTCCAGACAGGCCCAACATCAACACACAGAAATCACATCTCGCACCTCATCCAGGGAATCACAAGCCGTCGATGCACAACTGATACTGAGTGCCCATATGCACATACGAATGCGTGGAAGGAATTCAAAGAGCTACACTTCAAGCTGAATCAATACCGCACGAAACGAATTCAAGAATGTGAAATTTTCCAAAAGGTTCTACAGCCTCTCGAAGATAAGTACAAACGTCTCCATACCGATCCGCAAGCCTCTACTAAACCCGCTCATGACTCGTGAGACCTATGTAACCTAGGATCTGATACCAACTTGTCACGACCCAAAATCTAACCATGATTGTGATGGCGCCTATCGTGTTACAAGGCAAGCCTACTTTAAACAATATTACTACTAACCCGATTATAAGGATTTAATAAAACATTTCCAACATTTGAATTTTTCATAAACTAAATCAACTCTAAATATAATTATAGAAATACGAAAATGAGCCCCAAACATCGGGGTGCCACTAAGTCATGAGCGTCTAAATCTATGAACTAAGAAATGAAAACTTTCTAACTGTCAATATAGTCCAAAAGAAGAAATGATAAAAGGAGTAACGAGGTCCTGCAGACGCTAGCAGCTACCTTGCAATCTCCCCAGATAGCCGACCTTAACTCAATGATCGATGCGCTCTAACTCACCTGGATCTGCACATAAAGTGCAGGGTGTAGTATGAGTACAACCACCTCAGCAAGTAACAGAAATAACTAAGGAACTGAGAAATAGTGACGAGCTAAGTACAACAGTCCAATTATTTATTTTCATAATTAACAAAATAGGGAGAAACAAACCGATAAATTCCATAACTCAGTAAATGCCACAAAGAAGTTTAACGGATAAATGCAGCAACAACACAAATAAATACAACCTCACAGTAGTGTCACTCCATCACTCATCACTCGTACTCAACACTCAATACTCAAAACACTCAACACTCTGCGCTCACTGGAGGTGTGTACAGATTCCGGAGGGGCTCCCAAAGCCCAAGCGCTAAGCACAAACAACTCACATGCCATCATATCAATACCGGATCCGCCCGGTCAACTCACGTGCTACGCGGACAACTCACGCACTATGGTATCAATACCTGGACCTGCACGGTCAACTCACGTGCTACGCGGACAACTCATACACTATGGTATTAATATCCTAACAACCAGGCCCTCGGCCTCACTCAATCATGTACCTCACTAGCCTCACCATCATCGACAATAAGGGAACACAACCCATATCAAGTATCACTGCATATTAGCAATTAATAGAGACTGAGGTAAATATGTACAATAATTTCTATGACTGAGTACAAATAATGTGAGCATGAATAAAGCCTAAGCATGATCTCTAACATTAAGGCAAACAAGTTCAACAACAAATAAACATATAACCACAGATAATAGCCATTAGGCCTTACAGTCTCACGGGACGGACCAAGTCTCAATGCCTCATGGTGCACACCCACACGCTCATCACCTAGCGTGGGAATCACTTCCAAACTATCACGTGATGTCAAATCTCCATGGTTTATACCCTCAAAGCCAGAGTTAAAACAGTTGCTTACCTTAACATCATTAAAATCCTACTCCGGGATGCCCTCATCTCTGGACTCGATCTCTAAAAGCTCCAAATCTAACCATAATCAGATTAATACCATCAGCATAGGCTAACAAATCAAATTCCACAATAAAAACTACAAAATATGCCAAAAATCCGAAATCGGCCAAAACCCGGCCCCCGAGCCCACATCTCGAAACCAGTCAAAAATAGCAGAATAACAGACCTCATCCTCACCCGAGTCTAACCATATAAAATTCGTCAAAATTGGACTCCGTTTGGTCCCTCAAATCCTTAAATTAAACTATGGAAAATTCCAAGCCCTAACCCCTCATTTAATCACCATATATACAAGTATTAGGGATCAAGTAACTTACCTCAATGAAACTACCTTGGTTCCCTCTTCAAATCTCTCCCAAAAGCTCCAAAACCGAATAGAAATGGTGAAGAATGCACCAAAATTGTGCAATATGTACCCTCTGCCCAGGCTTCTCGCACCTGTGGCCATTTTCTCGCACCTGCGGTCCAAGGAGCCGCACCTGCGCAACTCACTTAATTCACCAGCTTCCGCACCTGTGGACACCTTTCTCGCACCTGTAGACTCGCATCTGCGGTCCTAGGTGCGCATCTGCGAAAGTCACTTAAATGCCAAGCTTCACCCCTGCGACTGCCCCTTCGCACCTGCAGGCTCGCAGGTGCGATCCTCTCTTCCGCACCTATGCTCAATGCCAGGCCTCCATTTCCTGCATCTGCGACATGCCATCCGCACCTGTGATCATTGCACTTGCGGCTCACCATCCGCAGGTGCGGCCACACAATTAGCCTTACACCAGCAACTTCCAGCTGCATTTCTCAACTTTGACAAATCCGTTTATCACCCGGAATCACCCCGAGGCCCTCGGAACCTCAACCAAAAATACCAATAAATTATATATCAACATACCAACTTATTCGAGCCTTCGAATCACTCAAAACAATATCAAATCATTAAATTACCCTTGGATTCAAGCCTAAGAACTTCTAAATTTCCAAATTCGGCATGCTGAAACCAACCAAACCACGTCCGAATGACCTCAAATTTTTCACACACATCACAAAATGACACTACGAACCTACTCCAGCTTCCGGAATTCCATTCCGACCCCGATATCAAATTTTTCCACTGCCGACCGAAATCGCCAAATTTCCAATTTTGCCAATTCAAGCCTAATTCTACCACAGACCTCCAAACCACATTCCGGATGCCCTTCTAAGTCCAAAATCACCTAACAGAGCTAATAGAACCATCATAATTCAAATCTGAGATCGTTTACTCATAAGTCAACTTTTGGTTGACTCTTCTAACTTAACTTTCTAACTAAGAGACTAAGTGTTCATTTCACTCCAAAACTACTCCGGACCCAAACCTACCAACTGATACAACTCTACACCGCTGAACAACATATAAAGAAGCAGGAATGGGGAAACAGGGCTATAACTCTCAGAATGACTGGCCGGGTAGTTACAGTTTGACATTACCGATAGGGTTCTATATGTTTATGATTCCATGGTCTCTTCACCAAATCACAACCTTGTTGAATCTATTGTCAATAAGTTTTATGTTATGATCGACCTCGACTTGTCATGCACTCGCTTCTATGGCAAGCTGTAATGATCCGATCGGTCATTTTGAGCATTTGCAGTTCGCTCGGTTGTTTGAGGGCATGAGTAGCTCCGTATGATATATTATGACTTGTGTGAATTATCGTTTTTGGCTTTCAGGTTATTCCGAATTTATTTAGAAGAATTTCTCAGCTAGAAGCTTTAAATTTGAAAGGTTTGACCAAGTTTTAACTTTTTAGTATTTGACCTTGGATTGGAATTTTTGATGGTTCCGTTAGCCCCATTGGGTAATTTTGGACTTAGAAGAGCATCCGGATTGTGGTCTGGAAATCCGTAATAGAATTTGGCTTGAAATGGTGAAAGTTGAAATTTTTAAAAGTTTGACCGGGAGTGGACGTTTTGATATCGGGGTCGCATTCTAATTTCGGAAGTTGGAGCAGGTCCGTAATGTTAAATGTGACTTGTGTGAAAAATTTGAGATCAATCGGACGTGATTTGATAGGTTTCGGCATCAGTTGTGGAAGTTGAAGTTAAAAGTTCAATGATTTCGAATTGAGGTGTGATTCATCGTTTCGATATTGTTATGTGTGTTTTGAGGCCTCGAGTACGTCCGTGTTATGTTATGGGACTTGTTGGTATATTTGGACGTGGTCCCAAGGGGCTCGGGCATGTTTTGGATTAATTTCAGAGCATTTTGGAAATTTTGGCTAAGGTTCATTGCTGCTGGTTCTGGTGTGCCGCACCTGCAGCTGGTTTGCGCAGGTGCGGTGGTCGCAGAAGCGACAGTGGGCGCAGAAATGGCGAGTGGCATAGAAGCGAAGGTTTTTGGCGCACCTACACATGAGCAAAAACGAGGGATATCCGCAGGTGCGGAAGGTCCAGTCTCCATGGGCTTCATAGATACGAGGCATCATCCGTAGAAGCGGAGGTCGCAGATGCGACATTTTAACCGCAAATCCGGAATAGCTGGGCAAGAGTTATAAAATCGAGATTTTGGTTCTTTCTTTATATTTTGAGATGTGGGACTCAGATTGAGGCGATGTTTGAAGCAAATTTCATCACAAGGATTGCGGTAAGTGTTCTCTACTCAGTTTTGATTACATTACATGAATCTATCTTCATTTTTGGCAATTGGTTGATGAATTTTAAAGAGAAATTGGGGGTTTTGGCCTAAAGTTTCATAATATGAATTTTTGCGTTTTGAACACTAATTTGGAGTCGGATTTTAGTGAAACTAGTATGGTTGGACTCGAAATTGAATGGGTTGTCAGATTTTGTGAGTTTTGTCGAGTTTCAAGGTGTGGGCCCGGGTGTGATTTTTGGTCGGAATTGGGATTTGATGTAGGATTCATTCTTTATCATTTGTAATTGCTTCCTAGGGCTTTATCTGATGTATTTGAGTTACTTTGGCTAGTTTTGAGCCGTTCGGGGGTCGCTATGCGCGGGATGGCATTTCTGGAGCATCGCTTGGCTTGCTCTATTTTGGATTAGCTTGTTCAAGATAAGTATCTTTTCTAAACTTAGTTTTGAGGGAATGAAACCTCAAATTACGTGTGTGTGATTGGTATTGTGGTGACGCACATGCTAGGTGACGAGCGTGTGGGCGTGCACCCTGTGAATTGTGATTCCATTGTTTCCATGGCACTGTATAGTGGCCCTATTTTCGTTGATATCTGTGTTTTCACCATGTGACAAAGTAGCTGAGCTGTCAATCATGCTAGATATCATGTTCAGGCTTTATGCTGATATTGTTAGGACCCATAAAGTTCGTTGTTTGCTGTCATCTCACTGATTTCATTGATATTTCGTGCTCAGTCATATTCATGCATTCATATCATATCTCAGTCTCAGTTGTTACTTATTGATACATCATATCATTGTTCCAGGTCAGTGTTCATGAAATTGTGAGCCCGTGGGTGAGACTGGAGAGATTGATGACTGAGTGAGGCCGAGAGCCTGATTTTGAGTGACAGTTATGGGATCGGGCTGCACGCCGCAACAGTTATATTGATGATTATGATAGCGCTTGGGCTGCAGGAGCCCCTCCGGAGTCTGTAACATACCCCGAGTGAGCGCGGATGATACTATTGAGGGATGGATTTCCCTAGACATGGATTTATCCGAAGTACTTACTACTTGGAGATGGATTTTTCCACAGGGTTGGATTTCCCTTTTTCCTCGGTACTGGGTGACTTATAGTCAGTGTATTATATGTTCCGGGATGTATTTCCCTGGGCCGTATGGGCCATATACAGTACGAGTAGTTGAGCTTGATGAGTGGAAAGTGAGAAGCAGCGAGATTGAGTACTTTGAGAGTGTGAGTACATGATTCATCTCTGAGATATATGGCATTGGCATGCACACATGACATACATGCATAGAGACGCATTTTCCTCACGATGTACGGTATCACGTCATTCATGACTTTTACACAAATTGATATATGAGCATAGAGAGGTATTTCACACTTGCTATCTGGTAAGGAAATGAAACATCTTACTTATTTTGGTAAGGATTTTTTGAAAAACTTACAGTTTTCAAACTATCTCATACTTTTCAACGACTTCGGTAAAGGATTTGGGTTTCACTATTATTCTTGAAAAGCGAAACTATTGTCGGGAAATTGTGATAAAGCTGAGCATTTTATTTCTGAATTGCTTCCTTATTTATATGCTTTACATTATTATAAATAGTTGTTGGCTATTGGTATTGGACCCGACCATATTCCAGCTCGTCACTACTTTCAACCTAAGGTTAGGTTTGTTACTTATTGAGTACATGGGGTCGGTTGTACTCATATTACACTTCCTGCACATTGCGTACAGATTTCGAATGTTGATGCTGCTGTGTTCGATGGGAGCCAGATTGGAAGATGTACGTGCGTCCCTGTTATAGCTGCCTCTTGTTAATGGTAGCCTTGGATTTTAAAACTCTGTTTATGTACTTTTCAAACAGAAAGTGTATTTAGTTCATATCAGCTTTGTAAACTCTATTCTTAGAAGATCATGATTTGTACTACCAGTTCTTAGGGAATGTATAAGATTAAGACTTTTCATTACTTAATTGCTTTATAAATTATTATTTGAATTGTTTAGTGGTTAATTGGCTTACCTAGCGTGTTGGGCTAGGTGCCATCACGAGTAGTCGAATTTTGGGTCGTGATAAAGTGGTATCAGAGCTGTAGGTTCATAGGTTCTACAAGTCATGAGCAAGAGTCTAGTAGAGTCTTGCAGATCGGTATGATGACGTCCATACCTATCTTCAAAAGGCTACAAGACACTTAGGATATACTTCCCATCTTTCTCTTATTATCGTGCGGCATTGATTCAGCTTGAAGAGTAACTCTTTGAATTCCTTCCACGCATTCGTATGCGCATGTGAGCGTTCGATATCGGCCGTGCATCGACGGCTGGTGATTTCCTAGATGAGGGCGAGATGTGATTTATGTGTATTGATAAAGGACCAGTCTGGGGGACTTGAGGCTGGGTTTTGACTGTAGCTGGAGCACTGAGGTGTTGACTGCGTGAGCACGTGCTTTTGGATTTATATGTCTGGTAGTGTCCCTATTAGTAGAATTGGTGGCTGGATGGCTACGTGATGAGTATGATGTGACTGCGAGATATGTTCATATGATTTGAATGTGATGAGAAGGGTTTGCTTGAGGTGTAGACAGAACTATTTGGTGCTCGATTTCCATCTTGATTTGATGTATAGTCTCAAGTTATGGGTGTGTTGAAGGATCCTTTCATGTTGTTTAGTTGAGGAGTGGAGTAGATTTTCATTTCGTGATATGAGTTCAGACTCAGGAAGATTAAGTGGCTGCGTAATAGTTATGACTGTGGAAGGGTACAGAAAGATGTCAGTTTGAGGCTAAGGATGTGGGTTATCTTCTGCGGGATGTCCTGAGGTTGTGTGATCCCTATGTTATTTTGTTAAGAGTTCTCTTTTACCAGTAAATTATATGTAGTGCAATTTGAGTTTGGATTGCTTGTGGAAGTTGGCTTGACTGTTACGAGGATGAATGCAAAATTTGCAAATTATTTGAGGTATTATGTGGTTTGTGTTACATGAGCTTAGGAAGGACTTAGTTGAATCCTATTGCGGTGTTATGCCAGTATGGGGGTTGCTATTGTAAGTTATCAGATGCTTTATTCCTTGGCCTTGAGCCAAGTGGGGGAGTCTGCGATCGACGGGTTGATTGTGTGGTTATGTGTTGTATTGGTTTCAGTTTGAGGTATACTGGTGAATCAGTTATGGCTTACAGAGGTTGAGATCGAGGGTGACTCGAGTAAAGGCAATTTTGGATAAGGGTTGTGTTATGCTTTATGGGTATATGAGAAACATTGGATGATTGAGTTGTTATTTGTAAAGGATGTAGCGTGCATGGGGTAGGGATCCACTCGGTTGCTTAGAAGAGTGGATTACTTCCTTGGATATTATTGTGCTAAGGAGGTACAAGTCATTCGGTTCGTTTGATCAATTTAGTTGAGACCTGAGTAGAGTGGAAGACTCTCAAGAATGGTTCTAATGGATGCAAGATTTAAATATGGTAGCTGAGAATTTTGCGGATTTGTGCATGGCTAAAATTAGAGGGTTAAACTGGATGGTGTCGAGACTCGCAGTATTTTTACATCATTGTGGATTCTACATTTTAGTATCATGAAGGTAAGATGAACAGCTTGAAATTGATAGAATGTCTCTTGAGAGTGGGTATCTCGATTGTGGTACTTTTGTGGTGCTTAAGAGAGCATTCAGCGGCTTATGAGCCTTAGGGCGGTGTGATTTTATGATAGGGTCTCCTGTGATGCGTTTTGGGTTGAGGATTGAAGTATTATGGCAAAGAAGAGTATCAATTTGAAGGTAATTCAGAAGGAACTCGGAGAATTAGGACAGTTTAGTAACGGGATGGATCAGCATGGTAACGGATGCAATTGGATCTTTTGGTGCTTATGATTTAGTGAGTTTCTACAGATGTTTTGTGGCGATACTCTTGTGTTTTGACGGCCTGCGCAGCCTGGTTGAGTTATAAGGATTCAGTCCTGACGGTTTGGTTTTGTGCAAATGGGATTCAGAGACTTCTTGATGGTTTCTACCACGGTTAAAGATTTATATTTCCTACTGGCGTGAGTAGCATGTGATGTATAGTGATTTTATCCTGGATGGGATCAAATGAAAAGATCTTATCTAATTAAGTATGCAATTACTAGTGACTCGGAGTGGATTACGAAGCTCTCGTATTTTTCGTATGATGGCATGGTATGTGCAGTGTGTTGTGTAGGATTGAGAATTGTATGTGTAAAGTCACGGTTCAATTTTGAAGGGAAGGTCATGAGTCCTTAGGCAGCATGGACAGTTTCGGACGACTAGGTAAATGATATTACTATCTGGTATGGCTTGATGATGGTATACATTTCAGAAGGGGCAATGTGTTTTGATTTATGGATACTTCATTGGTATTCGGCACTCTCTTGTTTGATCGACTGCTGTTGTTTAAATTTTTCTTTGTGGTACAGAAGAATTATAGAAGTATTCCTCGTGGGATGATCGTGTATTGGAGAAGTATTAAGCATACAGGCGGTAGAGTTAAGATCAGATATGGTGATTCGTGTGTTCTATGGATTTGGAGATTGGGAATTCTCATGAGTAGATTGTTTCATGATTGTGTACTGTGAAAACGTAACCAAGGTTAGTCAGAAGATAGTATGTGTTGTGATTTAGTTATTGTGGACTTTCGGAGGGTTATTTATCTATTGTGGGTGACGAGAGATGATTTGAGGTTCATTGGTAGGCCCAATATGGATGTGTGTTCTGCACCGAGTCGGATTGGTTGGCTCCATACTGCCATTGTTGAGGGATGTGTCATTCGGTTGTTGTTGAGCTTATTCATGTTCTAAAATGATTTGTGAATTACTTTTCTATGCCATGAGGAGTTGTGATTCGTTGGTTATACGCACATATGGTGTGGTTCTATTTGAGTTTTATAGCGGAATTTGAGCGAGATAAGTATTTGGGTATTGCATGATTAATTGCGCATTGGCTATGTTCTTTTCGGATTGTGGTATTGTGTTATTTTCTCTCCGTGGTTATGGTAATGCACTTTGGGTACTTGATGTTGGATTTTGCATGATTATTGATTTTGAGCAAGGTGGCTCGAGGTATATAATATGGACCAGCGTTTGGATGGGGTCACACATTGCAGCGAAGTTATGTTGAGATATGATCCTTTTTGTTGGATTCATGTGTTTTGGTTCTACGGTGTGTGCTAGGCTCTTAGCATGGTATCGTGATGGTACTTGTTAAGCTGGCGGGACAGACCTCTCGTTTGAGGCATTTTCTGGATTGAGTACATTTGGAATGTTTCTATTTAGTGCACGGGTTGTGGCTTTAAGTTGTATTGATGTGTCGTGTCACTAGAGTGATTATGTTAGATGGGATGAGGTCATCGTACTAGAATGGGTGCTATCGGATATGATTGCGGTATATTTGGAAGGATATTGATGCTGATCGGCTTAGATATTTGTTATAGTTCCTATCGAAGGAGTGGGTATTCCACAACTTGTTGATCTGGCGAATGGTTATGAGTTTATGCGTGTTTCTTTCATCATTGGCAGGATATGAAGGTGTTAGAATGAGGCTCTATTTAGAGGTTTATTACCGGCATTGGGTTGTTTGAGCAGCTACTGTGATTAGAAATTATCGCTATGAGTGTTTGAGTTATGTGGTATATCATGTGATTTCATCTTGAGTTATGGCTATGACCGGATTCAACTTGTTCGGGCTTATACGGTGTGTAGATGCGAGAATTTGATCTTATCAAAAATTTCGGATGTGGAAATTGGATTCTAAGGCTAATGGGCTAGGTTGGATTAAGAAATTTCAGTCATGTTGTGTTATCTGACCTAGATGGGATAGGGTGACGTGGGATCACCCCGGGTATGTGCATGGAAGGGTTACACGGCGATTTGATGGCTATTGGAACAACTCCGGGCACATTCGATGACGAATGTATGTTTAAGTGGGGGAGGATGCAACGACCCGACTGGTCGTTTTAAGCATTTGCACTTCGCTCGGTTGTTTGAGGGCATTAGTAGCTCCGTATGATGTATTATGACTTGTGTGAATTGTTGGTTTTGGCTTTCAGGTTATTCAGAATTGATTTGGAGAAATTATTCTCAACTAGAAGCTTTAAATTTGAAAGGTTTGACCAAGTTTGACTTTTTAGTATTTGACCTCGGATTGGAGTTTCTGATAGTTCTGTTAGCCCAGTTGGGTGATTTTGGACTTAGAAACGCGTCCGGATTGTGTCTTGGAGGTCCGTAGTAAAATATGACTTGAAATGGCGAAAGTTGGAATTTTGAAAAGTTTGTCTCGGAGTGGACTTTTTGACATCGGGGTTGGATTCCGATTCCAAAAGTTGGAGCAGGTCCGTAATGTCAAATGTGACTTGTGTGCAAAATTTGAGGTCAATCGGATGTGATTTGATAGGTATCGGCATCGGTTGTGGAAGTTGAAGTTTCAAAGTTCAATGATTTCGAATTGAGGTGTGATTCGTAATTTTGATGTTGTTATGTGTGTTTTGAGGCTTCGAGTAGGTCCGTGTTATGCTATGGGACTTGTTAGTATATTTGGATGTTGTCCCGAGGGGCTCGGGCGTGTTTCAGATTGATTTCAGAGCATTTTGGAAAATTTGGCTAAGGTTCATTGCTGCTGGTTCTGGTGTGACCGCACCTGCGGCTGGTTTGCGCAGGTGCGATGGTCGCATAAGCGACAGCGGGGCTAAGCGAAGGGTTTTGGCGCACCTGCATGTGCGCAGAAGCGAGGGTTATCCGTAGGTGCGGAAGGGCCAGTCTCCATAGGCTTCGCAGATGCGAGGCATCATCCACAGAAGCAGAGGTCGCAGATGCGACATTTTAACCGCAACTGCGGAATAGCTGGGCAGATTTATAAAATCGAGGTTTTGGTTCTTTCTTCATATTTTGAGATGTGGGATTCGGATTGAGGCGATTGTTTAAGCAAATTTCATCACAAGGATTGGGGTAAGTGTTCTCTACTCAGTTTTGATTACATTTCATGAATCTATCTTCATTTTTGGCAATTGGTTGATGAATTTTAAAGAGAAATTGGGGGTTTTGGCCTAAAATTTCATAATATGAATTTTTGAGTTTTGAACACTAATTTGGAGTCGGATTTTAGTGAAACTAGTATGGTTGGACTCGTAATTGAATGGGTTGTCGGACTTTGTGAGTTTTGTCGAGTTTCGAGGCATGGGCCCGGGTGTGATTTTTGGTCGGATTTGGGATTTGATGTAGGATTCGATCTTTATCATTTGTAATTGCTTCCTTGGGCTTTATCTGATGTATTTGAGTTGCTTTTGGCTTGTTTTGAGTGGTTCGGAGGTCGCTACGCGCTGGATGGCATTTCTGGAGCATCGCTCGGCTTGCTCGGTGTTGGAATTGGCTCTTTCAAGATAAGTAACTCTTCTAAACTTAGTGCTGAGGGTATGAAACCCCAAATTACGTGTTGTGTGATTGGTATTGAGGTGACGCACATGCTAGGTGATGGGCGTGTGGGCGTGCACCCTGTGAATTGTGATTCCATTGTTTCCATGGCACTGTATAGTGGCCCTATTTTCGTTGATATCTGTGTTTGCACCATGTGATAAAGTAACTGAGCTGTCAATCATGCTAGATATCATGTTCAGGATTTATGCTGATATTGTTAGGACCCATAGAGGTCGTTGTTTGCTATCATCTCACTGATTTCATTGATATTTCGTGCTCAGTCATATTCATGCATTCATATCATATCTCAGTCTCAGTTGTTACTTATTGATACATCATATCATTGTTCCGAGTTAGTGTTCATGACATTGTGAGCCCGTGGGTGATACTGGAGAGATTGATGACTGAGTGAGGCCGAGAGCCTGATTTTGAGTGACAGTTATGGGATCGGGCTGCACGCCGCAACGGTTATATTAATGATTATGATAGCGCTTAGGCTGCTGGAGCCCTTCCGGAGTTTGTAACACACCCCCAGTGAGCGCGGATGATACTATTGAGGGATGGATTTCCCTGGACATGGATTTTTCTAAAGTACGTACTACCTGGAGATGGATTTCTCCACAGGATTGGATTGCCTGTTTTCCTCGGTACTGGGTGACTTATAGTCAGTGTTGTATATCTTTCGAGATGGATTTCCCTGGGCCATATACAGTATGAGTGTTGAGCATGATGAGTGGAATGTAAGAAGCATTGAGATTGAGTACTCTGAGAGTGTGAGTACATGATTCATCTCTGAGGTACATGGTATTGGCATGCACACATGACATACATGCATAGAGACGCATTTTCCTCACACTGTACGGTATCACGTCATTCATGACTTTTATACTTTTGCATTTACTTTATCATATGGTTTGAATCTTTGTTTTTGAGGTCTCCCTGGTTGTCTTTTCCCAGTAAGTGGCATTATAATGTTTTCAGCTATATTTTGTGGCACATTCCTTTTGCTTTCGTCAGGCAACGGGTCTACTAGTATTGCATAAGTATGCAAAAGGCTCTCCCTCGTGTAATAAGGAGAACAATAGTTTCATAAGACTCGTTCCTCTGCCTCAAAGCCGCCGAAGCATGTGCACAAGGAAGTTCATCAAGCTGGAATTGTCCACAACTACATCTTTTGTTTTGAAGGCAAACAATGAATCGCTTCACACCATCTATTACAGTATGGATGTGATATGTGGAAGCCCTCACCTACAATTTCATTACAAGCACACAACAAGTTGTCAGCAACATATACAAAATAACTAAAATTATACAACACTTTATCTACAATTAACAGTATATATTTAGTTTGATGGAATCAATGATCTGATGTTACTGGCTATAGCTTACTCTCATCTTCTGCGATAATGTCCTGTTGTCCTCCAACTCTTTGTTGTATTTTTTCCCAAGGCATGTGAACGTACCTTTTGCTTTTAATAACTTTTCATTAGTCCAACGTTCAAGAAGAATCCTCATGTACTCTAATAGTTCTACCACGGGCAGCTCTCTTGCATCTTTTGTTACCGCATTCAATGACTCTGCAATATTTGATGTCATCGTCCACGTTCTATTCACCGTAGCATGTACCCGAGACCATATGTAATAGCCAAGATCGTATAGGTATGCTTTAACACGTCTGTCGATCTCTTCAATCTGTGACATTCTTTCATTAAATTCATCAAGCGTGTATGATCGTGTCGTGGCAAAGTACAATTCGCTTAACTTTAGATGACCCTTCTTGAACTTTGACCTTACATTTGTCCAGATATGCCACATGCAAGCATAATGTGGCATGCCAGTATAAACAGTAGATGTTGCCTTCAAGATACTCTCATTCCGGTTTGAAACAACACACATATTTGGTTTTTCACCATACACATGTTTGAATTGCTCAAAATATCACGTCCATGATGCGTCATTTTCTGAATCAACAACAGCGTATGCCAGTGGTAATATGCTACCTATCACACATGTGGCAAAAAGAAATTCAATTTCTTTAATAAAACTTGAGAGTATAAAAAATACATACTGAAAAACAACTTTATAACAATATTTTTACAAGTAATCTACAATACCTGTTGCATCCATTGTGCTAGCTGTTAACATTATTTCCCTATATGCCGACTTCAAGAAGGTGCCATCAACTACTACAATTGGCCCACAATACTCTCAACCCTTGATGGACGTACTAAGTGCAACAAATACGTACAAAAAACAGTCATCTTCAGTCTTCTGCAATTTAACTAATGACCCCGGATAAGTCTTCTCCAGAATATACAAATAACTTCGCAAGCGATTATAGGAATCAGCAGGATAACCTCTCAAAAATTCCAAAGCCTTTTCGTTTGCTCTCCAAGCTTGCATGTATGTTAAGCTTACACCATGTTCCGACAACATATCAGCTTGTATGTCTTTTGATGTGTATATTGTCTTAGGATCCGCATATTTTGGTATAACTATGCTACCAACTACCATGGCAGTAGGTTTGCATTGTATGTATGTATTGTCCATCAAAGAGCATGTGTGCAAGCTGTTCAATTTTTGAACCTTAAAGAATGCTGATTCGTTTATGCTGGTGGACTTGAAGTGCCATGTACAATTATCCCCAACACATACGAGGCAGTAGCTATACGATAAAAACAATTTAAAAAATGTGATGAAAAATATAGCTAAAAAATAAGAGGTTGCTTAAGAACAAAATCTTATATTAAACAATTTATATACAAACAAACTACAAATTATATAAAATTTATATACAAAGAAACTACAAATTGTACAAAAAATATTCAAAAACACTACAAATTAAACAAAAATATGAATTTGACAATTGAACTATTCCTATCTTCTTGCGATAGACCTTTTCACCCTAAATTGAAACTTATTCATGGCATAATAGTGCTTCATTGCACTGACAATTGTTTGCTTGTCTTGGTAGACTTGGCCTACTTCAATAACATTTGGCGTACGTTCTGTTATGATGATACTTTCATATTCCACAATCGCCGGAGATGTTGGCCTATCAATCAACTTCACTGTTTCTGATACTTCTCCAATTTTGTTACAATTGCTTGACAATTGAACCACTTTAGACATACGATAATCAGATGAACCTACACTCAATTAAAAGAATCTACAACTCAGACCTACATCATAGATAGGTTGTAGTAAAATCGTACAACACGTAAAATTGAATACTTCAATAGATATAACAGCTGAACTACATTTTTCATGTAGTATCATTGTAGATATATTGTAGAAATATTGTAGAACACATGAAACTGACAAAACATCACCACTGAAAAAACCAGACCAAACCTGTAATTGTGCTCGAATTAGAGATACTGCATTCCAAATCGAAATCACGCACTGTTATACACAGCGGATATATTCCTAATCTTTTGTTTTCCTTTTTCGTCTCCGCGTATACTTGAACTCCCATATCATTCCGAATTTCCATTAGAGGACAACGTTCGTTGACAGTGTATTTGATTTCAATAATATTTGCGGAGGTATCGATCATTAGATGCTCTGCAATTGCAGAATTCAATTCACTATAATTTGAATCATCGTTGACTATAATTCCATCAGCATTAAAATCTTTGTATCTTCCGATTCTATCCTAGTGACCATTTAGCTGAAGCATAATCGCTAATTTTGACATTATATCGCGAAATTCAATACAATTGTAGATAATTGTTTGCAAAGTTTTTTTCAAAACCTTTGCTTATGGAAAACCAGAGGAAATAGAGAAAACCAGAGAATAGAACTTGATTATGCTGCGATGATTCCGTCAGTAAAATCTCTGAAGAATCCTACGCGATCCCAAATTCCATCCTACGCGATCCCAAATTCCAGCGTCTAAAAAAGGAAGGCTACTGCATAAAGGATTCTAATTTAAATAAATGTATATATTTTGTAGATAAAATTTTTTAGGTAGGGTAAATGAATAAACGTGGATATTTTTGGTAATAAAGTTTTAAATAGTGTATTGGAACGAAAAAAGCCCTTAAATTTAACCTTGTATTGGAAGAACCTAAAGAGAGAATGGTCTAAATACGTATGGAAAGGCTTTGAAAAAATTTGAAAGTTAAAGAAATCGAAAGATTACAAACTCCAGAGTCCACTTTGACTCAAAGTTTTAAAAACTAATAATAGTATATATATTTTACCTTCTTTATTTATATTAGAAATTGAAGGAATGTTTTTTTATTTTGAACAAAATACAGTTCCTTCAGAAAAGTGTAGTTGCATTTTATGTCAATTTTAATTAAAATTAGTTTTAAAATTATTTTATTTTATTTGTTGTTTGATCTTCATGATTTTTTCTATCTTTAATTATTTAAATAGAATCAACATATAACATTTACAAAAATATTTATTTACTTTTCATCTCATAAATCAAACACTTTGTTTAATGTAAAATTTACGTGAGTTTTCAACATTGAATAGTTATTGATGGGGTACATACACAATGCACATGCCGAGATTAATCTATCCTTACTTATTTCTATTTTCACGTATTTTTGTCACGACCCAAAATCCGACTAATCATGATGGCACCTAACCTAACCCGCTAGGTAAGCCAATTAACCACTAACCAATTCCAATAACAATTAATAAAGCAATTAAGTAAAAAACTATCTGAATCTAATACATTCCCCAAGAACTGGTAGTACAAATCATAAGCTTCTAAGAATAGAGTTTACAAAGCTGAAATGAATTAAATACATGGTCTCGTTTGAAAAGTAGATAAACAGAGTTTCATAGACCTAAAGCTACCACGAACAAGAGACAGCTACAACCGGAACGCAGGTACATCTTCAATCCAGCTCCCATCGAACACAGCAACATCAGCAACCAACATCTGCACGCAAGGTGAAGAAGTGTAGTATGAGTACAACCGACCCCATGTACACAATAAGTAACAAACCTAACCTTAGGTTGAAAGTAGTGGCAAGCTAACATAAAGGTCGGGTCCAACACAAATATTCCCCAACAGTTCATAACAGTATAGTACGATAACAAAAGAAGAATCTCAAAAATAAAAGGCTCAGTTCGTTCACAGTTCCAGAAAAATAGGCATTTCTTTTCAAGTATCTTAGTGAAAATCCAAATCTTTTACCAAAAAGCCAATGTACGAGTAAGTTTGAAAACGGTGATTTTTCCTAAAACTCCCGTCAACAAATAGTAAGATGTTTCATTTTCAGATAGCATGAAAAAGGTACTTCTCTATGCCTACATGTCAAGATGCAGGTAAAATCATAAATGTCCCCAAAACTAGGTAGCAGAAGGAAATGCACCTCTATGCATGTATATCAAGTACGCATGTCAAATGCAATGCATCTCAATGATGAGCTCATGTACTCACACTCCCAGTGTACTCAATCTCACTGTCCCGCATTCTCTCTCACTATGCACAGCACACTCAAACACTCAACACTGTACCATACCCGTTGCGGCGTGCATCCCGATCCCTATTTATAGTCGACTGCGCTCACTAGGGGTGTGCAGAATCCGGAGGGGCTCCTTTCAGCCCAAGCGCTATAATCCGCACGAACAACTCACGTGCCATAATATCAATATCTGGAATCGCACGGACAACTCATGTGCCGCACGGACAACTCACGTGCCATAATATCAATATCTGGAATCGCATGGACAACTCACATGCCGCACGGACAACTCACGTGTTATAATATCAACATCTGAAATCGCAAGGACAACTCATGTGCTATGGTGATAACATCCTCACAAACAAGCCCCCGGCCTCACTCAGTCATCAATCTCTCCAGTCTCACTCACGGGCTCATAATGTCATGAAACCAGCCCGACAACAATGATATGATGTATCGATAAATAACTGAGACTGAGACATGATATGAATGCATGAATATGAATGAGTATGAAATATCAATGAAATCAGTGAGATGACAGTAAGAAACGACCACTATGGGTCCAAACAATATCGGCAAAATGCCTAAATATGATATTTAGCATGATTGATAGCTTAACTACTTTATCAGATGATAAAAACACGGATATCAACAAAGTAGGACCATTATATAGTGTCATAGAAACAACAGAGTCCCAATTCACATGGTGCACGCCCACACGCCCGTCACCAAGCATGTGCGTCACCTCAATACCAATCACATAACACGTATTTCGGGGTTTTATACCCTCAGCACTAAGATGAGAAGAGTTACTTTCCTCGAACAAGCCAATACCAATGCCGAAAAAGCCAAGCGGTGCTCCAAATATTCCATCCCGCGCGTTCTGACCTCCGAACGGCTTGAAACTAACCAAAAACAACTCTAGTACATCAAGCAATGCTAAAGGAACCAATGTCGATCGAAAAAGATCAAATCTTGAATCAAAAGCCCGAAATTGGCCAAACGCACAACCCAGTCCTGCACCTCGGAACACGAAATATTTTACAAAATTCAACAACCCATTCAAATATGAGTCCAACCATACTAGTTTCACCCAAATCCGACTCCAATTCGATGTTCAAAACTCGAAAATTCATATTATGAAACTTTAGGCCCAAACCCCCAATTGCCTCTTTAAAATTCATCAACCAAAAGCTAAAATCGAAGATAGATTCATGGAATATAACCAAAACCGAGTAGAGAACACTTATCCCAATTCATATGGTGAAAATTGCTTTAACAATCGCCTCAATCCGAGCTTGAAAATGTAAAAATGAAGCCAAAAACGCGAATATTGTATATAACATTCTGCCCAGCACATCCGCATTTGCGAAAAATTCGTCGCACCTGTAACCACCGCTTTTGCGGAAACACCTCGCACTTGTGCTGCCCGTCTTCCGCACCATTTCTGTTTCTGCGATTCCCTGCCCGCATCTGCGCCATCGCAGGTGTGTAAATCCCATCGCACCTGCGACCTCTACTGACACCCTCCAACTCCGCACCTGCGGCATCGCATATGCGCCCAAATCTCTGCTTATGCGGTCTTTCTCACCCAGCACTATTGTCCCATCTGCGACGCCTTTGTCGCTTCTACGGCCATCGCACCTGTGCAAACCAACTGCAGGTGCGATCATACTAGAACTAGAGCTTTGCACAAGAAATGAAAATGATCCGAACCTCATCCAAAACTCATCCGGGCCACTCGGGACCCCGTCCAAATATACTAACAAGTCCATTAACATAACACAGACCTACTCGAGGCCTCAAATCACACATAACTACATCGAAACGACAAATCACACCTCAAATCGAAATCTATGAACTTTGAAACTTCAACTTTCACAACCGATGCCGAAACCTATCGAATTACGTCCGATTGACCTCAAATTTTGCACATATGTCACATTTCACATTATGGACCTATTCTAATTTCTAGAATCGGATTCTGACCCTGATATCAAAAAGTCCACCCTCGGTCAAACTTTGCAAAATTTCAACTTTCGTCGTTTCAAGCCAGAGTCCACTACGGACTTTCGAATCACAATCAGGACACGCTCATACGTCTAAAATCACCTAACGGAGCTAACGGAACCATCAAAACTCCGTTCCGGGTTCAAATTCACAAAAAGTCAAACTTAGTTAACTCTCCTAATTTAAAGATTCGACAATGAAATCCCTTCTTCCAATTCATTTCCGAATAACCTGAAAATCAAAATCGATAATTCACATAAGTCATAATGCATCATACGGAGATACTCATGCCCGTAAACTACCGAGCGAAGTGCAAATGCTCAAAACGACCGGTCGGGTCGTTATAATTTTGAAATATAGTAAGTAAATAAACAATTCTTAAAAATTACATCGTGACTCGAAGCTAATGTCATGTCCTAATGATAAGTCACCTAACTTGCTGGTTTATAAAAATAACCTTATAATATTAAGTATAATAACTCATAATAAAAGGTCATAATCAGAATTCTAGATATTAGCCTTATACTCCTATTAGCCGAGGG
The DNA here is from genome assembly GCA_000715115.1 of Nicotiana otophora. Classification (NCBI taxonomy): domain Eukaryota; kingdom Viridiplantae; phylum Streptophyta; class Magnoliopsida; order Solanales; family Solanaceae; genus Nicotiana; species Nicotiana otophora. Next base: position 55,105 of record AWOL01S0066259.1, read on the forward strand.
TCTATTGGAAACAACCTCTCTATCCTCACAAGGTAGAGGTAATGTCTGTGTATACACTACCCTCCCCAGACTCCACAGTGTGTGATATTACTGGGTATGTTGTTGTTGTAGCCTTATAATCCTATTAGTTTTAGGACATAATACTACAAGTTAGAAATCCTATTAGTATAATTACTTTTGGGCTGCCTAATTCATATAAAATTAAACAAGTAAATATCTTTAGTCATGTAATCCTATTACTTTTAGGATATGCTTCTTAAAAATTTTTATTACTAATTTAATTTGAAAACATATTATAATGTCCTATTACTAATTTAATTTGAGAATGTATTATATTGTCCAAATTCATTTAGAAAAAAGAGAGCATATATTATTATAAAAGCATAATACAATATTAATATACCAAAGTAGCCCTAAAATATTAAACGGAAGAACTCATAGGGAAAGGACATAACTGCAATAACTGACTACAATACCTTCTAAACTAATTTTTAATATTTAAGATTTTAAAATTAATAAAATTTAGTCTATTGAATACTTACTAAAACAATATGTAGGAAGGTTTAATAAAATCAATTTCATAATAATCCTCTGTATTGGCAATACATTATTACTCCATAATATCCAATACCAAAAAACATTAATATTAAATGGACCGCATAAAGAGTTGAAATTAAGAGAAAAAAATACCCCCACGATAATATATTTTTATATTATATTTGAACTATTTTCCTACTCAAATAATATATTTTTTATCAATTTTTTGTGTAATATTAAAAAATACCCAATTATTAAACAACAACTAAGGAAATATTTAAGAATATAAATGTGTGAGAAAGAGAAAAAAAATGGTTGGTAAGAGTCAGTACCACTAATGATTCTAGAGACATAAAGATCTAAAAGTGAAATGTTCATATTAATATTTTACTCTTTGAAAATAAAATATATGGTGGATAAAATTATAATTAAGATTAAACATTCAAAATAAGAGATGAACTAATATTAAGATCTGAATCAACATAGAATAAATTATTTTTTATGTTAAAACTAATAATTAAATCTTTTAATTAATTATTTAGTAAGAGAATCCAATTCAATTATTTTATAAATTCATCATATGAGTAAAATTCTTATTCAAGTTAAAAAGATCTTAGGGTACACAAATTTATTCCATAAAAAGAGCGTTAGAACACAAAGTAAAAATGTTAGTATGTTATTAAGAATTAAAATGCTATACAAGTGTCTGAAGAAGCACAATCAAAGTTAAATCCTAAAAAAGAACATTTGTGTAAGTTTTGATGATGTCCTTTTATTGTAAATTCATGTATAATGCTAATGTAATAATATTTTTCGGAATTTAGATGATTGTTGTATTATTATACATAAAACTTCTTTAATAAATTAAATTTTATTGTTCCTTCATATAAATAAATATTTAAATCATCACGTGTCATTATCAATGTGCAACACACGTTGATAGATACTAGTATATATTACAAATATAGATATCAAATCAAATTTCCTAGTCACTTGACACGTGAAATAGCCATAGTTTGCTTTCTTTACCCAATCCTAAAATTATTTTCTAAGGTTATCTGTCATATTTAGCACATTAGCTACAAATTAAATTAATTCTCTAATAGTAGGCTCTGAATTTGAAAGAGTCGACCTAATTTGACCTTTTGTGAATTTGAACCCGGAACGGAGTTATGATTATTCCATTAGCCCCGTTGGGTGATTTGGGACTTAGGAGCGCGTCCGAAATGTGATTCGGAGGTCCGTAGTTGAATTTGGCTCTAAATGGCAAAAGTTGAAATTTTGGAAAGTTTGACCGGGAGTTGACTTTTTGATATCGGATTCGGATTGTGATTTCGTGAATTAGAATAGCTTTGTTATGTTATTTGGGACTTGTGCGCAAAATTTGAAGTCATTCCGGATTAATTTGCTATGTTTCGGCACGAGTTATTGAATTTGAAAGTTCAAAGTTCATAGATTTCGATTTGAGATGTGATTCATCGTTTCGATGTCGTTATGCGTGATTTGAGGCTTCGAGTAGGTCATTGTTATGTTATTGGAATTGTTGGTATATTCGGACGGGGTCCCGAGAGGCTCGGGCGTGTTTCGGATCAATTTCTTCAATGTTGTTATTGCTGATTCTGGTGTTACCGCACATGCGACTTGTTTGCGCAGGTGCGAGGGTCGCAGAAGCAACGAAGGGGTCGCAAGAGCAAAAATATTGCTGGAAGCAGGGTCCCGCAGAAGCAGAGATTGCTTCGCATCTGCGAAAGCGCAGATGGGGTGAGTTGAGCGTAGAAGCAGATTGGAAGCGCAGAAGCGACAAGTGGGCGTGCACCTGCGAGTGTACAGATGTGAGTATTTTACCGTAGGTGCGAAGGCAGACCTCTAATTCTTCTCCGCAGAAGCATGTTTGTGGTCGCAAATGTGACGCCGTAGAAGCGCCTAATGTGCCGCAGGTGCGAAAGTGCTGGACAGAATGATAAATACAAGGGTTCGCGATTTTGGCTTCATTTTAACATTTCCAAGCTCGGATTGAGGCGATTCTTGGAACAAGTTTTATCTTGTGGACTGGGGTAAGTGTTCTATAATCATTTTTGATCTTATATCACGAATCTACCTTCATTTTTGGTAATTGGATTGTGAATTGTATAGAGGAAATTGGGGGTTTTGGCCTAAAGTTTCATAATATGATTTTTTGAGTTTTGAACATCGAATTGGAGTCGTATTTGAGTGAAACTAGTATGGTTGGACTTGTAATTGAATGGTTTGTTGGATTTTATAAATTATGTCGAGTTCCGAGGTGCGGGCCCGGGATGGGCTTTTAGCCGATTTTGGGCTTTTGGTTCAAGATTTGATCTTTTCGATCGGGATTGGTTCCTTTAGCATTATTTGATGTATTTGAGTTATTTTTGAGCCGTTCGGAGGTCGGAACACGCTGGATGGTATTTTGGAGCATCGCTTGGCTTGCGCGGTATTGGAATTAGCTTGTTCGAGGTAAGTAACTCTTCTAATCTTAGTGTTGATGGTATAAAACCCCAAAATACGTGTTATGTGATTGGTATTGAGGTGACACACATGCTAGGTGACGGGCGTGTGGGCGTGCACAATGTGAATTGATACTCTGTTGTTCCCATGGCACTGTATAGTGGTCCTATTTGGTTCATATCTGTGTTTTCACCATGTGATAAAGTAGTTAAGCTGTCAATCATGCTAGATATCATGTTTAGGCATTATGCCGATACTGTTTGGACACATAGTGATCGTCTCTTACTGTCATCTCACTGATTTCATTGATATTTCATACTCAGTCATATCCATGCATTCATATCATATCTCAGTCTCAGATATTATTTATTGATACATCATATCATTGTTGTCGGTCTAGTTTCATAATATTTGAGCCCGTGAGTGAGACTGGAGAGATTGATGACTGAGTGAGGCCGAGGGCTTGAGTGAGAGTGATATTTTGGGATCGGACTGCACGCCGCAGCATATTATATTGATTATATTTTTATATGGATCGGGTTGCA
>AWOL01S0066259.1:60261-97925 GCA_000715115.1 Nicotiana otophora
CTATTGGATCGGGTTACACGGCGCAACAATATTAGATCGGGTTACACGGCGCAACAATATTGGATCGGGTTACACGGCGCAATAATATTGGATCGGGTTGCACGCCGCAACAATATTGGATCGAGCTGCACGCCGCAGCAATATAGTTCTTGGGCTGAAGGAGCCCCTCCGGAGTCTGCACACCTCAAGTGAGCGCAGATGACTATATATATGTGGATCGGGTTGCACGCCGCAACGAGTCTTATGGTCATATATGGATCGGGCTGCACGCCGAAGCAGGTATTGTACAGCGCTGAGTGATTGAGTGTGCTGAGCATTGAGCATAGTGAGAGAGTATGTGAGACGGTGAGATTGAGTACTCTGAGAGTGTGAGTATATGAGCTCATTATTGAGATGCATTGCATTTGACATGCGTACTTGAGATACATGCATAGAGATGCATTTCCTTCTGCTACCCAGTTTTGGGGACATTTATGATTTTTACTTGTATCTTGACATGTAGGTATACAGAAGTACTTTCCTCATGCTATCTGAAAATAGAACATCTTACTATTTGTTGAAAGGAGTTTTGGAAAAAATCACAGTTTTAAACTTACTCGTACTTTGGCTTTTTCAGTAAAAGATTTGGGTTTTCACTGAGATACTTAAAAAGAAATGCCTATTTTTTTTTGGAACTGTGAATGAACTGAGTCTTTTATTTTCGAGATACTCTTTTGTTATTGTACTATGCTGTTATGAACTGTGGTGGAATATTGGTGTTTTACCCGACTTTTTTGTTAGCTCATCACTACTTTCAACTTAAGGTTAGGTTTATTACTTATTGAGTACATGAGGTCGGTTGTACTCATACTACACTTCTGCATCTTGCATGCAGATGTTGGCTTCTGATTTTGCTGTGTTCGATGGGAGCTGGATTGAAGATGTACCTGCGTCCCGGTTTTAGCTGTCTCTTGTTCGTGGTAGCCTTAGATCTATAAAACTCTGTTTATGTACTTTTCAAATAGACTATATATTTATTTCATTTCAACTTTGTAAACTCTATTCTTAGAAGCTAATGATTTGTACTACCAGTTCTTTGGGGAAATGTATAAGATTCAGATAATTCCTTTTGTTCAATTGTCTCATTAATATTATTGAAATTGGATGGTTATTAGTTGGCTAACCTAGCGGGTTGGGTTAGGTTTCATCACGACTAGTGAATTTGGGGTCGTGACACCTTGGTACCGTTCAGGTGAGGGAAATAAGTGTAAAGAAAAGATTTTAAAGACTGTTATAAAACTGCTGAAATGGTAGGACACCATGTGTTATGCCTAACAAACAACTCATCCCACTTCAAGGAATAACTGAATAGATTGAACATTTTTTGATTGAGTTGTTCAGTTGCCTTTTGCCTATAGCTTTATCTAGGAAGTTACTGGACTGCATTAGGGTTAGGCCTTTTCAATCTTTTTGTAGTCTGGTGTGTATATCTTGATTTTATCTTGACCTTGAAATTTTTTCCTTTTTCTGTTTTTTTTTAAATTGTACTTCAAGAGGATCGATCTTCGCTCCACCACGTTCTGTTTGGTTAGAATACTTTAAATTGCAACAGTTGACCTTTCTCCTAGATTTAGTCAGATCCACGATATGAACTCTGAAATACGAATTTTGTCCTAATATATTGATATAATAGAATGGACGTATTAGATTTGAAGTTGGATAATATGTTTTCACAGAAATTGGAAAAATGGGTTTAATATTATTTATATGGTGATATTGTGAAATAATTTTACATCTATCAAGTTACTTGTAAAAAATTACATGTAGCTTTCCATAGTAACGTTCACGAACTAATAATGTAACGACCCAATCGGTCGTTTTGAGTTTTAACGCGTCACTAGGAGGTTTGAGGCCATGAGTAGCTTCACTTCGGGTATTATGACTTGTACGCGTGTTCAGAATTAAATTTCGGGAAGTTCGGAGTTGATCTGGAAAGAGAATTCTAATTTCGGAAGCCTTAAGTTGGAGGAATTGACTAAAGTTTAATTTTTGAGTCAACGACATTGGAATCGGGATTTGAAGGTTCCAACAAGTTTGTATGATGATTTTGGACTTGGGCGTATGTCCGGGTCAAGTTTTGGATGATCCGGGAGCGTTTCGGCGCCTATTTTGGAAGGTTGGCGTTTTGGAAGAATTTCATAAATTTGAGTTGAAATGCATTTCAATGATATAGACGCCTGTTTGGGATTCCGAGTAAGGGAATAGCTCCATATGGTGATTCTGGTATTGGGAGCGCGTCTGAAAGTGGATTTGGAGGTCTGTAGGTCATTTCGGGGCCATTTGACGAAAGTTAGAAATTTGAAGGTTCTTGGAGAGTTTGACCGGGAGTGGACTTTTTGATATCGGGGTTGAATTCTGATTCTGGAAGTTGGAGTAGGTCCGTAATGTTAATTATGACTTGTGTGCAAAATTTGAAGTCAACCGGACGTGATTTGATAGGTTTCGGCATCGATTGAAGAAGTTTGGAATTTCAAAGTTCATTAAGTTTAAATTGGAGGGTGATTCATAGTTTTGATATTGTTTGGCGTGATTTGAGGCCTCGATTAAGTTCGTAATGTGTTTTGCGATGTGTTGGTATATTTGGTTGAGGTCCCGAGGACCTCAGGTAGATTCCAGATGGTTAACGGATCGAGTTTGGACTTGGAAGGAAAAACTGAAGCATCTGTCTTCTGGTGTAACAGCACCTGCGAGGTTTTGGCCGCAGGTGCGGAGCCGCAGAAGCGGCCAAGAGGATCGCAGAAGCGGTTCTGACTGGGACCGCAGATGCGGTCGAGTTCCGCAGAAGCGGGACCGCACCTGCACACATGGAGCCGCAGAAGCGAAGGAGCATAAGCGCATATGGGGCCACAGATGCGGAGTTGAGGGGCCTGAAGGAGGACCGCAGAAGCGGTATTTTGTTCGCACCTGCGGGACCGCAGAAGCGGTCAAGTGACCGAAGGTGCGAGAAGTCGGGTTGGGCAGTGTTATTTTAAAGACCACATTTAGCCATTTTCCTCCATTTTTCTTTTGGATGAGCGATTTTTGGAGCTCTTGGAATGGGGGATTTTCGTCATCTATGTTAAGGTAAGTGATTCTCACATATTGTGAGTTAAATACATGGTTTATATAAGGATTTAAACATGGAAATTAGTAGAAATTTAGGATTTTGAAGAAAAACCTAGAAATTAGTATTTTTGGAATTTGACCACGAATGTGGGCATGGAATGGGAAATAAATTATATATTTGAGTTCATGGTATTATGGGTAAAGTTTATCTTCGAAAATTTTCGAAATCCGGGCATGTGGGCTAGAGGGTGATTCTTATCTATTTTTCGAACAGAGTTGGAAATTGTTGTAAACAGGATTATAATGAGTATTAGAGTATATATTTATGGAATTTCTCATTTATTTACTAGTTTTGGAGCGATGGGCATCGATGTGAGTCGTTGGAAGGGCTTTGGAGCCGGTTATGGAATCTCGGAGCGAGGTAAGTCTCCTTTCTAATCTTATAAGAGGGAATAAACCCCATAGGTGAATTAATTTAATATGTGCTTCTATTTATGAGGGCTATGTACGCACGAGGTGACGAGAGTCCGTGCGTAGCTACTATTATGCTTATGTCCGGGTAGTTTAGGACCCAAATTATGTTATACTTGTGATGTTTGCAACCTACCTATTAATTTAATTGCTTAAATCATGTCGAAAACTTAGTAAAGAACTGTAAATGGGTAAACTTTATTTTTCTTGACCGTTAATCAGAATTGAAAATTCCTTGAGTAATTTCCCTTAATAAATCTTGAATTGGTTGCTTTAAATGTGTTTTCTCTTTTGTGGAGCGGGTCGAACGCCTCGGTAGCAGATAGATGCATCTATGGTTCGTGTCGTTCAACCCTCGACAATGCACAGTTTAAATATTATGTTGGATCGGGCCGTACAACCTCACCATAAATTGCGCATAACATATTTTTTTAATTGATAATAATTGATATTGCTTTCATTGGCCCGAGATACAAAAATGTTAAACGACGAAAATAAATTTGGAAATTTCTTATGCACAAAAGAATAGTTTACTTATTTCATGATATTGAGTTTACAGCCGTTTTACGTAATCCATGCTTAATTATATCATTGACGTTTTATTTATAGCCCATAGTAAGTGTCGGAGCCGACCCCTCGTCACTACTTCTTCGAGGTTAGGCGGGATACTTACTGGGTACGCATTGATTTACGCACTCATAATATACTTGCTACACATTTTTGTGCAGGTGCATATATGCCTAGTGGCTTTGTGGGCGTAGAGGCGCGGTTATTGCGGGGACTTAGGTGAGCTGCACTTTATACTATGATCCGCAGCCAGCAATTCTCCTTCAGAATATTTATATTTTTCCTGTCCAATTAATATTCCGGACAGATGCTGTATTTTATTTTACGTTCCTAGTTGATGCTCATGCACCTGTGACACCGAGTTTTGGGGTGATTAGGGGTTGTCCTGTATTGATATTGTTTAAAAATATTATTATTTACACTGTAAATTCCATCTTTACTATTTAATTGAAGAAAATATGATTTCAAAAAAATATTAAAATGAGAACCAACTTAAGTATTTATGTTTTGCTTGCCTGACAACGGGGTCCGGCGCCATCACGACCTTAATAAATTTTGGATCGTGACAAATAACTTAGAAAATGAGGTAACTTAAGTGTTGCAACTGGTAGATTTTGTTACAAACACTAATAAAAAATTAAAATCTTTGGTCTAATATGTCGATCAATACAGAAGGAAAAAAGAATGTTCTTTTAGCACCATGATGATAAAAGGAATTTATTGCAGAAGAAAGGTTTGAGGTGTGTCAAACAATCTGTCTTCCTTTATTCTTTCACTCTAAGAAGGGTAATAAACAATCAGCTGTTTAGTTAATAATAAATACTTACACATATTCTCTTTAACTAAGCCAGTGTGGAAACAAAGGTAGTGGAACCAACCTTAGAAAGAAAACCATCATCGAATGTTAATTAGTTAAGCCGAAGATGATTAATTCAAGGATGGACGAGATAATGATTTTATCCAGTTTACTTTTTAAATATTAATATTTTTCGCTAATTAAATGTGTTATGTGGAAAGTATATATCGATTACAATTTATTTCCTTTATATCGTAAATGTTTGTGACGACCCGACCGGTCGTCTCGAGAATTATAGCCCCGATCCCCTATTTACTGTTTCCCCCGTATCTTTTTCTGCTTACGAGACTTGCCGGGAGGTTTTATTGTGGTTTCGGAGTGATTTGGGACACTTAGTCCCTAAAACGGAAGCTTAAATCTTAGGATTTTGACCGTAGTCGGAACTGTGTGAAAACGACTCCGGAATGAAGTTTCGTCAGTTTCGTTAGCTACGTTGGGTGATTTTGGGCTTAGGAGCACGTCCACAATGTTATTCGGAGGTCCGTAGTAGAATTAGGTTTGAAATAGCGAAAGTCGAATTTTTGGAGATTTTGACCGGAAGTGAGCTTTTTGATATTGGGGTCGGATTCCGATTCCGAAAGTTGTAGTGGGTCCGTAATGTTGAATATGACTTGTGTGCAAAATTTGAGGTCAATCGGACGTGGTTTGATATGTTTCGGCATCGGTTGTAGACGTTTGAAGTTTCGAAGTTCATTAAGTTTGAATTGGAGGGTGATTCATATTTTTAGCGTTGTTTGATGTGATTTGAAGACTCGGCTAAGTTCGTATGGTGTTTTGGGACTTGTAGGTATATTTTGTCGAGGTCCCGGGGGCCTCGGGTTGATTTCGGGTGGTTAATTGATCATTTCGTACTTAGGAGAGATAGCAGATTTTCTGGTATTTTTGTTGCAGACTTTTCTTCATCGCGTTCGCGATAGAGGTCGCACGATCGTATAAGGCATTTGAGAGGCCAGCTGGAATTGTTCTTCGTGTTCGTGAAGATGGGGACGCGTTCGCGAAGGTTTGAGGATCAGTGCATTGCGAACGTGAGTAAGGACATCGCGTTCGCGTAGAGGAAGTGGAGCAGCTGGGAACCCCAAGGATTTGTTCTACGTATTCACGTAGCGGGTGTCGCGTTCGCGAAGCATCCGGAAGTGAAAGGTACGCGTTCGCAAAGGAGGAATTTTGGTAAGTGGGATTTGTGGCCGCGTTCGCGAAGAAGGTTTTCCCTGGGCACAATATAAGATTTCAAAAATGAGGGTTTGGCCATTTGTATCAAAATTTGAGTTTGAGAGCTCAGATTTGGGCGAGATTTTGAGGGATTTTGAGAGACATCAATTGGGTATCGATTCTTCACTTGATTTTGGTTATATCCCACTAATCTATCACTAATTGCATCTTTTAATTTAGCATTTGGGTGGAAAATTTGGAAACAATAGGAAGAAGTTCTTCAACTAAGATTTTGGGTTTTGATTGAGATTTTGATATCGGATTTGGATAATTTTGGTACGAGTGAACTCGTGAGTGAATAGGCTTTCCGATTTTGTGACTTTTGTCGGATTTCGAGATGTGGGCCCCGGGCCAGTGTTTGACCAATTTCGGATTTTGTCTTGTAATTCCGTATTTCTCTTGTGAAATTGATTCCTTTTGTCCGTATTGATTGTATGGTACTGCTTGTGGCTAGATTCGAGATGTTCAGAGGCCGATCCGCGAGGTAAAGACATATTAGAGTAGAGTTTCGCTCGGATTGAGGTAAGTAACAGTCTTAAATCTGGTCCTGAGTGTATGAAACCCCGGATTTTGGTATGATATGATTATTTTGGAGGTGACATACATGCTAGGTGACGGACGTGTAGGGCGGGCGTGTGGGCGGGCACCGTGGGGAATTGTGACTTGGTCCGTCCCATGAGACTGTAAAGTCAAATAGCTTATTGTTAATTACATGTTCCCTTTGTTGGGACCCGCAGCGGTCGGGTACTTGTTGAATTAGCTGCTATTTAATGTCTTGTACTCAGTTACAGTTTTACTTGTGTGTCATATCTCTGTTTCCTCTTGTTTTCTTATTGACACTTGTTATCATCTCTTTTGGGCTGATTTGTATGATTTCTGAGAGCCCGAGAGGCTAGAGAGGTTAGTGATTGAGATAGGGCCTTAGTGTCGAGTTGTGAGCTATATGAGGTATATGGATCGGGTTGCACACCGCAACGAGCCTGAGGACTGAATGTATATGGATCGGGTTGTACGCCGCAGCGAGCCTTATGGATTTTTATGGATTGTGGATCGGGTTGCACGCCGCAACGACAATTATAGCTACTTATATAATTAGATCGGGCTGCACGCTGCAGCGATATAGCACTTGGGCTGAAGAAGCCCCTCCGGATTCTGTACACCCCCAGTGAGTACAGGTACCTATTGAGTGTGATTATTGAGGGCCGAGAGCCGAGTGTTGAGCTATTGAGAGCTTGAGTGATTGTTACCCTGAGAGGTTGCATTTGTTTTCTTTGTTGCTGCACTTAGTTGAATTATGTCATTGTTCTGAACTTCTGAAAAATCTTGTATCCGGTTTATCTGAACTTAGTAAATGTACAATTGAATGAACTTATATTTGCCGGAATTGAATCATGTCAACTTTCATTGCTGAAATTTTTGAAGTGAACGATAATTGTATAGCTCGTCACTACTTCTCAGCTCCTTATTTATTTTTGTTACTTACTGAGTTGGTTGTACTCACGCTATACCCTGCACTTTATGTGCAGATCTATATGTATCCAGTCACGGAGGACGTTGATCTCGTGCGTGGTTGAGTATCGAAGATTCATGAGGTAGCTGTCGACGTTCGCAATCCTTGTCTCTCCTTTCTTGTTATCTTTCTTTTTTGTATTGGCATTTAGACAGAGACTCTTGGACACTGTTTCTTAGACTGGTTGTTTAGATGCTCATGATTTGGTGACATCCCGATGTTTGGGGCTATTTTTCCGCGTCGTATTTTGAGTTTAACTCGTGTCTTTATGAAAACTCTGTCATATCAAGCTTGTGGTTTATTTATGTGAAACAATTGAAGTATTTTGAAAACTCGGCTTGCCTAGTACCATCGATAAGTGCCATCACGATAGGTTAGGGTTTGGGGTCGTGATAAGTTTGTATCAGAGCCTAGGTTACATAGGTCTCACGAGTCTTGAGCAGGTTTAGTAGAGTCTTGCGGATCGGTGCGGAGACATCTGTACTTATCTTCGAGAGGCTGTCGAACCCTTAGGAAATTTCACATTCGTGAATTCTTGTCGTGTGAATCGTTTGATTCTGGTAACTGAATTTCTGTTGTTCTATTCTCTCAGAGATGGTGAGGACGCTTGCTACGGGACAGGATGGACAGCCACCAGTACCACCAGTCAGGGCCGCAATAGGCCGAGGTCACGGTAGTGGCAGAGGTGCAGCTCGTACCGCAGTTAGGGCAGCACCTGAAGATCCACCAATTGCCCCAGTTCAGGAGCAGGCTCTAGTTGTGGATGAGCGTGTGGGACCAGCTCAGGCACCACCTGTGCCCATTGTGATTCCAGGCCTTCAGGAGGCCTTAGCTCAGATTCTGACCTTGTGCACCAGTCTTGCTCAGGCGGTCTCTATTCTGGCCGCAGCAGCCACTTCTCAGGCTGGAGGAGGTGCTTAGACTCCTTCCGCCCGCACACCAGAGCAGGTGGCACAGGGACTCCAGACACCGGGGGCACCACTAGCCTAGCCGGTTGCAGCTGCTCAAGACTATGTGGTTCTTGTCATGCCCGATGATGAGCAACGTCGATTGGAGAGGTTTGGGAGACTTCAGCCTCCATCTTTAAGTGGTACCGAGGGAGAGGATGCACAGGGCTTCTTGGACATGTGTTAGAGGATACTCCGTACAACAGGTATTCTAGAGACCGGTGGGGTCTCGTTCACTACTTTTCAGTTCTCTTGGGCTGCCTTCAGTTGGTGGGAGGCTTACAAGAGGCGTAGGCCGGTCGGCACAGCACTCCTTACCTGGAAGCATTTCTCCGGTTTATTCCTGGAGAAGTTCGTGCCTTAGTCCCGTAGAGAGGAGCTGCACAGGTAGTTCGAGAAGCTTCATCAGGGTGATATGTCTGTGATGCAGTATGAGATGAGATATTCTGAGTTGGCTCGTCATGCTATCTGGTTGATTCCCACAGACAGGGAGAGGATCAAGAGGTTCATAGATGGCCTCACTTTTTAGCTGCGATTGCTTATGATCAGAGAGAGAGAGTGTCTGGTGCTACTTTTGATGAGGTTGTCGACATTGCTCGTCAGATTGAGATGGTTCGCAGCCAGGAGCGGGTTGAGAGGGAGGCCAAGAGGCCTCGTGGACAGGGTAGATTTAGCGGTGTTCCTTCTGGGGGTCAGTTCCACCACGGTAGGGGTCGTCCTTTCAGACATGCTCAGACGGCTCGCCCAGTTCACCGTGGTGCATCATCTGGCCATGGTTCACACAGTTATCAGCAGGTCCATTCATTTCTCAGTGCTCTCCCAGCTCAGAGTTCGTCATGTGCTCCATCGGGTCAGGGCTCGTCTATGCCAGGTCCTTCTACCAGTTATCCCGGTGCTCGGAGCTGCCTTCAGTCCCATCACCAACACCGGGGAGTTGCTATGAGTGTGGAGAGTTTGGTCACATGAGGAGGTAGTGTCCCCGCCTAGTTGGAGGTCCAGCTCAGCAGAGGAGCCAGTCTATGACATCAGCACCAGTTTCTTCACCACCCTCTCAGCCAGCTCGGGGTGGAGCTCAGTCAGCTAGGGGCCGTCCGAGAGGGGGAGGCTGATCACGGGGCGGCCAGGCCCATTTATATGCCCTCCTTGCTAGACTAGATGCCATTGCTTCGGATGCTGTGATTACAGGTATTGTCTCAGTCTTCCATAGAGATGCCTTTGTATTATATGACCCTGGTTCCACTTATTCATATGTGTCCTTGTATTTCGCTCATTATCTGGATATGCCCATTAGTCTCTAGTTTCATCTGTTCATGTATCCATTCCAGTGGGTGCTACTATTATTTTGGACCGTGTATATCGATCATGTATGGTGACTATTGGGTGTCTGGAGACCATAATAGATCATTTGTTGCTTAGTATGTCGATTATGATGTGATTTTGGGTATGGATTGGTTGTCTCCATGTCATGCTATTCTAGATTATCATGCTAAGACCGTGAAGTTGCCGAGGGTTGAGTGGAGCGGCTCTATAGACTATGTTCCCAGTAGAGTGATTTTATACTTGAAGGCTCAGCGGATGGTTGAGAAGGGTTGTTTAACTCATCTGGCCTTTGTGAGGGATGTTAGTGCAAAGACCCCTACTATTGATTCTGTTCCGGTGGTGCGAGATTTCCCGGATATATTTTCTACAGACCTGCCAGGCATGCCGCCTGACATGGATATTGATTTCGGTATTGATTTGGTGCCAGGCACTCAGCCCATTTCTATTCCATCGTATCATATGGCACCGGCGGAGTTGAAGGAATTGAAGGAACAACTTCAGGAACTCCTTGATAAGGGGTTTATTCGGCCTGGTGTGTCACCTTGGCGTGCACCAGTTCTATTTGTAAAGAAGAAGGATGGTACTATGAGAATGTGCATTGATTACAGGCAGTTGAACAAGGTCACAATCAAGGACAAGTATCCTTTGCCACGTATTGATGATATGTTTGACTAGTTTCAGGGAGCGATGGCGTTCTCCAAGATTGCTTTGAGGTCAGGATATCACCAGCTGAAGATTCGGGGCTCAGATATTCTTAAGACAACTTTCAGGACCTGATATAGCCATTATGAGTTCCTTGTGATGTCTTTTCGGCTGACCAACACCCCAACAACGCTCATGTATCATATGAACAGTGTGTTTCAGCATTATCTTGACTCGTGCATTATTGTATTTATTGATGATATCCTGGTGTACTCTCGTAGCCAGGAGGAGCTTGCCCAGCATTTGAGGATCGTGTTGCAGCGGTTGAGGGAGGAGAAGCTTTATGTAAAGTTCTCCAAGTGTGAGTTCTGGCTCAGTTCAATGGCGTTCTTGGGCCACGTGGTGTACAGTGAGGGTATTCAGGTGGATCCGAAGAAGATAGAGGTGGTTCGGAGTTGGCCCAGACTATCCTCAGGCACGGAGATTCGGAGCCTTCTCGGGTTGGCTGGTTATTACCGTCGTTTTGTGGAGTGTTTCTCATCTATTGCATCGCCCTTAACTAAATTGACCCTAAAGGGTTCTCCTTTCAGGTGGTCGGATGAGTGCGAGGAGAGCTTTCAGAAGCTCAAGACTACTTTGACAACGGCTCAAGTTCTATTTCTACCATCAGCTTCTGGTTCTTACACATTGTATTATGATGCTTCGCGGATTGGTATTGGGTGTGTCCTGATGCAGAAGGGTAGAGTGATTTCTTATGATTTGCGCCAGTTGAAGCCTCATGAGAAGAACTATCCTGTCCACGCGCGACCTTGAGTTAGCAACTATTGTTCACGCTTTGAAGATTTGGCGGCACTATTTGTACGGGGTCCATTGTGAGTTTGCAGTCAGGTACTTGTTGAATTAGCTGCTATTTGCTGTCTTGTACTCAGTTACAGTTTTACTTGTGTGTCATATCTCTGTTTCCTCTTATTTTCTTGTTGACACTTGTTATCATCTCTTTTGGGCTGATTTGTATGATTTCTGAGAGCCCGAGAGATTGGAGAGGTTAGTGACTGAGATAGGGCCTGAGTGCCGAGCTGTGAGCTATGTGAGGTATATGGATCGGGTTGCACGCCGCAACGAGCTTGAGGGCTGAATGTATATGGATCGGGTTGCATGCCGCAACGAGCGTTATGGCTATTTATGGATTGTGGATCGGGTTGCACGCCGTAACGAACCTTATGGCTACTTATATGATTGGATGGGGCTGCACGCCGCAGCGATATAGCGCTTGGGCTGAAGGAGCCCCTCCGGAGTATGTACACCCCTAGTGAGCGCATGTACCTATTGAGTGTGATTATTGAGGGTGGAGAGCCGAGTGTTGAGCTATTGAGAGCTTGAGTGATTGTTACCCTGAGAGGTTGCATTTGTTTTCTTTGTTGCTGCACTTAGCTGAATTATGTCATTGATCTGAACTTCTGGAAAATATTGTATCCGGTTTATCTTAACTTAGTAAATGTACAACTGACTGAACTTATATTTGCCGGAATTGAATCATGTCTACTTTCATTGCTAAAATTTCTGAAGTGAACGGTAATTGTATAGCTCGTCACTACTTCTCAGCTCCTTTTTTATTTTTGTTACTTACTGAGTTGGTTGTACTCATGCTACACTCTGCACTTCATGTGTAGATCCAGGTGTATCCGGTCACGGAGGACGTTGATCTTGTGCGTGGTTGAGCATCGGAGATTCTCGAGGTAAATCCGACGTTCGCAGTCCTTGTCTCTCCTTTCTTGTTATCTCTCTTTTCTGTATTGGCATTTAGACAGAGACTCTTGTGGACACTGTTTCTTAGACTGGTTGTTTAGATGTTCATGATTTGGTGACACCCAATATTTGGGGCTATTTTTCCGAGTTGTATTTTGAGTTTAACTCCTATCTTTATAAAAACTCTGTCATATCAAGCTTTTGGTTTATTTTTGTGAAACAATTGAAGTATTTTAAAAACTCGGCTTACCTAGTACCATCGATAGGCGCCATCACGACCGGTTAGGGTTTGGGGTCGTGACAATGTTGTGGGTTATTTATGTTAGAAATGGTGATAAACTTGGATTTAACTAGATAAGTATTTATATTTGTGCTATAATAAATTTATAAAATTAAATTTTGGTGCATATATGAAAATTTTATCTCCTTTATCACGATTATATTTACAAAACAACTCATTTTATGATTTACTGATTTCTATTATGTTCTATTATGTCACGGTCAAATTCACTAGTTATTTAATATTGGAAAGACATGGGCCCAAATAGAACGGATAGGCACAGCAGATTCATATACCACTCACTAGTTTAAGATTCAGAGATGGCTGATTTGATTTGATTACTAAAATGAGACACAAGCAAGTTAAAAACCAAGAGTGCTAACACTTCAAAAAAAATGGAACAGCATACAAGTGAAATCAATCAAAAAAGTGTCCAAGTTGTCTGCCGGTACAGTTGAATTGGTCTTCCACTATCCATTACATTGTTTTATGTCATGATAAGGAGAAGACTGACAAACTAATACGCATTGTATACCTGAGCATTGGCCTCCATAGATTGGCGGTACATCTCATTCCCAGGATCCTGAAGAACAAATGCCAGCATCAAAGATAGGTGTCGTTTGTAATGCTGCAGCCTTGAAAGCAATAAAGATCTATAACCTTCTCCCTTCAAACTTTCTTTTTGGGGTGGGGAGGGGAAGAGGAGTCCACCTCATTTAATGCTTTTTGAAAATACAGATCTGCCTTCTCAAACTTACTCAGTGCCTCAATGGAGTCAGATGTCAAAAATGCTTCAGCAGTCAGCACCCTGTGCTTTTCCAAGATGCCACAACGCTTTGGTTAAGTATAATTAATAAATTTCATGTAAAAATAAAAGAATTTATTCAGTTTGGTGCAAACACTACTGAACTTGACAAACAAAATAAAAAATGGACCCAAATTGAACGATAGAACAATAGAAGCTATTCTTCGTGTACGGGATCGATTTAGACGGACAAATATAAAAGTTACAGCGGAGAAAGAGGGAGAGGAACCTCGGTGTCATTGGGATTAAGTGAGTACTTTGCTTCAGCATTCAATCGAGATTGAAAGAGAAGTTCATTATCTATCTTCGAGTTCTCCACGCTCATGTCCATTTCTTCCACTTCAATGTTTGGAGTAATTTCTTACTGCTCTCTTCGTCCGAGGAAGGGTTTATCGGAGGTTTATCGGAAACGCTATAACACCCAAAATATGGAGAATAGCTTGATAGACCCTTTACTTGTTCCGATTTGACATCTCAGTCCCTTTACTTCACTTGTTTTTATCCAGACATTATTACTTGATCAAAACTTATATTTTAAACTCCTCTCAGCGTATCTCACTTGTTTGACGTGGAATACATTATTTTCCACGTAATTAATTATATTCTATCTACTAAAAACACTTATTATACTCTCTTTCCTTTTAAAAAAAAAAGAAGAAATAAATTGAAAAAGCGGAGAGAAATAAGATAGTGCACAAGCTTGCCAAGCTTAGACCAACACCTTCTATGGCTACTCCCACAATGAGCAATCATACTGTCTCTTTTTTTCTTCTTACAATTCCTATAAGACATATTACAAAATGCACTAATCAGATCATGATTTTTGTACCAAAAAATCTTTTTAACTTCCTATTTTTCCAAGCATAAAACTCTTCTTGGGAGCTCACAGAACACGGATAAACTCAACCCCACGCCCTCTTTATTTGGTGCTTATTTCACCTCAGAGAGAATTAAGCAAAAGTCTTAGGTATTTTTGTTTATTAAATTTCAGGTATGTTTGTTAAATCTAATCTATATTCTCCCGATTCCTCTTTGCTGTTGCGGCACGATTTGCTGCAACGATAATTTCAGTTTCCGATTCTAGAGTCCTTGGAAGCAACACGTTAGTCATCATGTGTGACTCTATTGTGTGGGTGTTTAATGGTGGTGGGAAGGCAATAAAAGTAGAGTATAAGGGAAAGGAGGCAGGGGGTCACAACGAAGAAGATAGGAGAGAAAGTGGGTGTCGAAGGAGGGATTAAAAAGGAGAGGGGGGAGTCACGACCAGAACGGGGAGGGGAGGGAAAGAAAAAGCTGGGCGGAGAAGAAGATGCAGAGGGATTGGGGAATATTTTTTTAAAATTTTTTTTTCTTTTCTTTGTTATTGTTTCTTTTGATTTTAGTATTTTTTTAAATCAAATCTAGTGCATTCACCCGCTTTTGAAAGCGTGTAACCATGCACTTTATCTGACTCAGCAAAAAAAAATGCCACATAAGCTTGGTCAATGGTCAGAGTGGTTTAAAATATAGGTTTTGATCAAATAAAAATATTTGGATGAAAACAAATGAAGTAGAAGGACCGGAATGTCAAACCGAAATAAGTAAAAGGGTTTACTAGGCTATTCTGCCCCCAAAATATCTTCATTCTAAGAAAAGAAAAAAAAACCTTTTAGCCTGTTTTACTTTGGGAAGATTATGGAAATAGGTTGATTCGGAGGAATGACTCAATAAAGGCGTAGTCCTTACAATAATCATATTTTTTATTCCCCGTTTCAATTTAGATGACACACTTTCCTTATTAAAGTCTATTTAGAAAGCCTTGTGTAATTACTTGGCTGTATAATTACTAGGGAAGTAATTGCACATCCTGGTAATTATATAGTATTGTAATTACAATGGCATGTTGTCATGATATAATTACAGTATTGTAATTACATGTGTCATGTTTGGTTGTACAAGTGTAATTACATAGATAAATAAATATATTTTTTAGATTAATATGTAAATAATTTTTATTACATGATAAATATTTATATATAGCATATATATTAAAAATGTATATTCTTTTATAAAAAAATATATTAAATAATTATAAAGTAATACATAATATCATAAAAATAATTGGTATCTTCCATATAAATAATATTGTAACTTAAAAGAGAACAATGAAAATTTCAATAATAAATCAAAATTCTTTACCAACTCATGTGAATAAAAATAAGAAGATAGATATGAGCTTATAAAATATTTTTCTTCATGGTTAATATTTATGCTAATGATTAGAGAACAAAATTCCATCCAAATCCACTATGTTGCATCATTCTCTTCATAGTAGCATAAGTTTTCTTCAAGGTTCTCATCCTATTTTTCATTATCGTCTTATCTAATTTGTCCCCATATAACTTATTCATTTCTCTTTCTACACCGTCCCATCCCTCGGTTGTTAAGCCTCCTTGTTGCGTTCTTCCTAACATAACTTGTTCAGCAATAAAATAAATGAAATATTCGTCTTGAACTTCACTCCATTTGGTGTATGGTTTTCCCAGCTTAGGTGTTTGGTTAGTTGACATCCTACATAAATAAAATTATATGATTCTGTAATATGTTCATGAGATTTTCATAGATGCTTAATCAAGCCAGGCAAGAGGTAAAGGATATACATGGCAGAATATAAACAAAGCATCGTGATTCATCTATAATTGCACAAAAATTTTATCATTGATTATTCAAGAGCTGACGAGCAACTCACTTTAAAGTAAATATTCTATGATATTAAAGTTCTACAATTCTATTTTTAATGGCATAAATCGGGGAAAACATAATGGCATAAATGAGGGAAAACACAGAGATTTCTTCCCACACACAAATAGTGCCACTTTTATTTTTATACAGATCCATTTTTTCTCTTTCCAATATAATACACTATCACGATATGGAAACTGAATATGACAAGAAATGGTATTTGTATGCATTAGTTGTGAATTAGAAATGATCTGCCCAAATTTAAAATTATTCTTCTACACAAATTTCACTTCTAAAATTGAAAGGTAAAATTTCCAACATAATAACTCAAGGCAACGTGAAGTTAAGGAAATAAAATAGTTCAATAGGAATCAACTATCTAGAATTGAAATACGTAGGGGAAAAAAAGAAGAAGTTACTTGGAGTGAAATTGCAGGTGCTGGAAGAAGTGAATTAGAAATGTTCTGGTTGTTCTATCGTTTTTGTTTGCTATGAGTAATATAATACTGAAAGAAACAAAAGGAATTGAAAAGGTTGTCTTGTAATTACATCTTAAGTACGTGATGTAATTACACCTAATTCTTTACTCCCCATGAAAATTGGAGAGTATAATTACTCTCTTTCATTATACCTAATTCCTCACCAACCAAGTAATTACTTGGTCAAACAAATATGCTAAAATATATAATTACGCCTAATTACACCCAATTCCAATTCTCATGTGACTTTCCAAACATGCTCTTAATTTATTTTAGGAAAAATGACACATTTATATATTTGGAAATAATTTAACTTTAAGCTTTTCATTTAACCCACTTTACCCTTAATGAGAAGTTTTTATAGTCACACAAATGTCATGGCTCCACAAAACTTTTGTCCCTTAAGCTTTTAGGACCACATGTTTCAAAAGTCTTCTTTTTTTCTTAAACTTTGTGGCAATTCAAACTACATCATCGAAATTGAAATACAGGGAGTAAAATTTTTCAGAAAGTAGTTTTCAGATCCAAATTTGCGCCCAACAGCAATGATGAAATATTAGTATGAGTTCAAGTTTTCACTTATAGTAAAACTAGATGGCGTGTGCCCGTGCTGTGCACGACACACATTAAATTTCATTTTAGTAAGATAAACACTTTTATAGCTTAAATCTGGTTTAGATCTTTTGAAGCTGGTTTTAGAGCAGAACAAATTTTAAAATATTTTAGTAGCACTTTTAAAACTTTTAAAGTTGGCTTATAGCTTTTGAAATTGAAGCGGGTGTTAGAGCAGAATAAAATTTTAAAACATAGCACTCATCAGAAAATTAGTTGAATACTTGACCAGCATGTTGCAATTTGATTTTATCCTTCCTTGTCTTCGATGAATTGATGATATTACACAAACAACTAAGCTGGCCAAATGCAGAATTAGTCTGATAAAATTAATTCTTCCACTCATTTCTCATTTTCTCATTGTCACTGAAATTTCAAAAAGTAAATCAAATGATTCACACTCTGCAGCCCTTAAGACGAACATGAAAAGCCATGTGACTGGATCCCGCACTATGTCATGCATAAGACATGCTCAAATGAAAGGATAATAGATGTAAATTTCCTCAATTCTCAAGCATATGGCTCCTTCTCAGTTTAAAAATATTTAGTTTCTCAATCTTCGCTAAGATTGGCATGACCGAGATAGTATCACGACCGAAAATCCACCTAGTCGGGATGACACATAACCCTACTCGCTAAGTAAGCCAATTAACAGTTCACACAATTCTATTAAAAATAATAAGAGATCAATAAGTGAAGTAACTAAGTCTCCATACAATAACCTAATGATTGGTAGTACAATTCATGAGCAACTAAAACTTAGATCTACAAAGCTGGTATGAAACTAAATACAATATTTGTTTGGAATATGCATACATAGAATACGAATCTAAACCAACCAAGGACAAGTGGTAACTATATCCGAAAAGCAGGTACATCTTGAATATGAGCTCCCGCGTACACAACAGCATCAGCTCCAAGATCTGCATGCAAGGTGCAGAAGAGTAGTATGAGTACAACCGACCCATGTACTCAATTAGTAACAAACCTAAACTCAGGCTGAAAGCCGTGATGAGCTCGGAAGAATGTTAGTGTCCAACATCAACAATCAATAACAACACATGATATGATAATACGAGTGACAGTAAATAACTCAAAATATATCTTGTTCACCTCGTTCACAAATGCAAAAAATTAGACATGCTTTACAAGTATAACAGTTAAAGCCCAAATCTTTCTCAGGAAACACTAAAATATGAGTTTAACAAGGAAACTAAGATTTTTCAAACTTTCAACATCAAGTAAGACATTTCATTACCATCTAGTATGAGGAAATATACATATCTATTCCTGCATGTCAAATATACATGTCAAATCAATAACATCACAGTGAAGATATCAAGTACGCTCACACTCAGCATGCTCACAGTACCTGGCACAAATGCCCCTCACCATCAAACACACAATCACTCAGCACTGTACGGGTACCTCGTATAAATGCCCCTCACCAGAGCACATATATATAACTGTGTCTGCTCACTATAATATAAGACTCTAGAGGGCTGATCCTGGCCCAAGCGCTAATCAATAATCAATATAATCGTTGTGGCGTGCAACCCGATCCAAATATCAATTCGTTGGTGCGTGAAACCCGATCCAAATATCAATCCATGCGGCGTGCAATCCGATCCAACATAACTCACAACATGGCTCTATGTCCCACATCAATTATCAATCCGCTAAAGTCTTTTTATGCCAACATCTCACAGAAACATAATACAATTATACAACACGGAATATTACAATGTGCCACAAATTCAACTCAAACTCGTATCACGTACAAAGACACCAATAGCATGTGAGGCAGCATATCAAACGCGCACAAAGATAGAGATATAACTTGCAGATATAACGATCATGACCGAACAATATGACTACGGCTAAGGCAAATAGCTCAACAAGGCAAAAATAGCCCTATCATGTCTCAAACAATTAAGCAGATAGCTTAGACATGATTTCAAGCATGAATAATAACACACATAGTCATACAAATGGAGAAAATATGATATTAAAGAAGCATGATAACAAAACAAGACATACAATAGCCTAAGAACTATCCGGATCATGAATACCCTGGTACACGCACACATGTCCATCACCTAGCATGTGTGTCACTCCCAACACATCTCAGATATCATAGTTCTCAGAGATAATTACCCTTAATACCAAGTTTAGATATGTTACTTACCTCAAAATGCAGGAGTCAATGCTCCAAAAAACCCTTTCCACACGAATCGGCCTCCAAGCGACTAGAATCTAATCAAAATAACTTAATATCATCGATAAAAGCCATAGAAAACAATTCCAAATAATAAAGTTACGATCTTGAATCAATTACACAAAGTCAACCAAAAAGACAACCTGGACTCGTACCCCGGAACTTGACTAAACTCACAAATTACTAAAACCCATTCGAATACGAGTCCAACCATACTAATTTCACTCAAATCCGATTCCAAATCGATGTTCAAATCTTAAATATTTCCTTTAGAACATTTTTGACAAACCCCCCTATTTTTCTTTTATATTCATCACTCAAATGCCATAATAAAATATGGAATCAAGTAAAATAATAAAATCCGAGTGACAAATACATAACCCAATCCAAATCGTGAAAATCGCCTCAAGAATCACCCAAATCCGAGCTCCCAAACTCAAAATGTGATAAAATACCTCAACCTTCGAATATAACATGTTCTTCCAAGCACTTTCACATTTTCGAATCCAATCCCGCTTTTGCGGTACCACATCTGGGGGAATCACTTACGCCGCAATAAACTGCACCTGCGGATGTACCCTCGCATCTACGGACTCGCAGATGCGGAAATACCTTCGCATCTGCGCACATACCTAATCTCCATTAACATCGCATACGCGGACCCCCAAGCGCATATGTGCTTCTGCTTCTGCCAAACTCAACCACCTTTCGGGTGGTCTGAAACCCACCCGTGCCCTTTGGGAGCCCACCCGAGCATACCAACAAGTTCAAAAATACAACACAAACATAGTCGAGGTCTCAACTCCCACAATATAACATCAAAACCACGAATCGCACCTCAAATCAATCTTAATGAACTATTTCAAATTTCTAAATTCCAAACTTATGTCGAATACATAAAAACGATTCGGAATCACATAAAATTTTACACACAAGTCCCAAATGACATAATAAACCTATTATAATTCCCGAAATAACAATTCAAACCCGATAATATCGAATTCAACTTCCGATCAAACCTATGAACTTTTCAAACCTTTAAATTGCCAACTTGTGGCAATTAGAGCCAAAACTTTCTTGGAACATCTAAATGCAAATCCGGGCATATGCCCAATTCCAAAATCACCACCCGGACCTAAAAGAACTATCAAAACTCCAATCCAAGGTTAATTACACAAAAGTCAAACTATGTCAACTCTTCCAACTTAAAGCTTCAAAAATGAGAATTATCCTTCCAAATCAATCCCAAACCACTCGAAAATCAAAACCGACCATACACGCAAGTCATAATACACCATATGAAGATACTCTTGACCTCAAAATACCAAACTGAATGCTAATGCTCAAAACGACCGATCGGGTCGTTATATTCTCCCCCACGTAAACATACGTTCGTTCTCGAACATGCGAAGAGTAATTCCAAAACTATCAAATCACTATATAAACTAACCCTACACATATCCATGGGCGATCCCATGTCACCCCAATCCATATAAGCCCAACAACACAACCTAACTAAAGTTCCTTACTTCAACATTAGTCTATGAATTTAGAACCCAATCTATAACATCCGGAATTCATTATAAGACCCGACTCTCGCATCTATACACCATATATATCTGAACAAGTTGCATCAAGACATAACCATATTCCGAGATATTTCCACATAATAAACCACATAACTCAGATCCTAGCAATAACTTTCGACCACAATAGCTGCTCAATAACAAACCTGGTACTGGTAGAAAGCCTCATATCGAATAAAAACTTGTTCTAAACCTTCGTACAATGCCAATAATAAAAGAAACATGCAAAAACTCATAACTATTGCACCCTATTTTGCACGAATGAAAATAAGATTCAACTTCTGATTTCCTTGTTGATGATAAAATAGACCTTCCACCTAATATTTAAAGGTATATTAGGGGACCTATTTAATTACTAAGATCATTTCTTTATTAGTCTACTAACCAGTAAGATTTTAGGGTAAGTGTTCTTGTTCTTCTAAGGGAAAGGTGTTAGGCACCCCTTAAAATCTACCTGAGGTTGTCACGATCCAAAATCCACTAAAGGTCTTGATGGCTCCTAACACCGCCGCCAAGCAAGCCAACAGTGATGAATCAACTTAATTACTCATTTTAGTATTTTGAAATCATAATTCTCATTAATTAAATAGTATGAAATAGGATTTACAAGATAAATGATAATATTTACATGGACTACAATAATAAACAACCTGTAGGAACCCCCAAAACCCGGTGTCACAAATACATGAGCATCAACTAGAAAATATAATAAAATACAACATCTGTCTAGAATACAAATTAGACAGGAGAATATAAACAACTCTGATGGAGACTCTGCAGATTGCGGATCATAATATGAAATGCTGCTCACGATAAAGTCCCTGCAATAGTCGTGCCTCTATGCCCAAAAAACCCACAAATGTATATGTACTTGCACAATACGTGCAGCAAGTGTAGCATGAGTACGTAAATCAACGCGTACCCAGCAAGTGTCTAGCCTAACCCCAGAGAAGTAGTGACGATGGGTGGACATCGACATTTACTAGTGGTCCAATAAGACAGATACAGTAGAAGTAAATAGATGTGAGTCAGAGTAAATAAACGAAATAACAAGTGTAAATATGTGGTACAGTTCTCCTATCAGAAATAACTCAAGCTCTAAACTAGTAGTTACCTGCTCAATCCGAGTATATATATAATGGACCTCACCAAATAAGTCATCACCGTTCAAATCAGGAAAACTCATAGATATACTGGCTTCTTGCCAATTATTACGCACGATTTCATAAGAGTATTTTATAGAAATACCGAGGCGTACGACCCAATCGATCATAATATGCGAACCATAGATACATATATTTTTATTGCCGAGGCGAATGACCCACTCCCATGAGAGTATGATACATAATCCTGCCGAGGCGAACGACCCGATCCGATCATAATGTGTGCACTATCGAGGGTCGAACGACACGAACCATGGATGTATATATTATACTGCCGAGGCGAATGGCCCGATCCCATTAGAATAAGAAGCTTTGACGGGTCCTTGACCCTACTCATGAATAGACGTGTGAGTTATAAATTTTAAGGGAAACCTTTCGATGAGAACGTATAAAGTGGGAGAAATTCGTAAGAGGAGTACAATTATTTCGCGACTAATCATGAAGCCCGTCGAATCTCGACAATAGCAAGTCTATCACTCTACACAAGTCTAGTCTCAAGTCACAATGTAAAATAAAGGAATTTAATAAGCAAGAGACAACTCAAATAGTATAGTTATAGCATGGCGGGAACCTAAGTCTACTCGGACATAACATGAATCTAGCTATGTATAGACTCTCGTCGTCTCGTGCGTACTTAGCCCCCGCAATAAGTAGCACATAACAAATACATCACCTAGGGGTAGTTTTCCCCTCACAGAGTTAGACAGGAGACTTGCCTCGCTTCGAAGTTTCATAACTGGCTCCAAAGCCTCTCTAACACTTCAAACCGATGCCCGTCGATCCAAAACTAGTCAAACAATGTGTAAATGAATCTAAATATACTTTAATACCCATAATTAATCAATTTAAATAATTTCCAACTCTGCTCGAAAAGTCGATAAAGTCAACCCTCAGGCCCACATGTCCGGATTCCGAAAATATTTGAAGATAAACATTACCCATAACAATACGAACTCAAATATATGATTTATTCCCAATTCCATATCCAATTTCGTAGTCAAAATCCAAAATTATCAATTTCTAGGTTTTCTACCAAAATCCCAAATTTTTACTAATTTCCATGTTCCAATCCACATATAAATCATGTATTTAACTCGCAATATGTGGGAATTATTTACCTTGACATAGATGATGAAAACCTCTACTTGAAGCTCTCCAAATATCGCCCCACGCCAAGAGAGAATGAGAGAAAATGGGCAAAATCCCCTTTTTATAAAAACCTTATTGCCCAGCACAATTCCACTTTTGCGGTCCAGAAGGTCGCTTATGCGGCTCCAAGTCTCGCACTTGCAAGAACACAAATCCAGGTCGCCGGCAGCTTCTGCGGCCCTTATGGGCATCTGCGCCCCCGTTTCTGTGCTAACCTACTCCGCAGGTGCGGTTCCGCATCTACAGCGAGATGACCACATCTGCGGTCCTAGCACTGCCCAACGAAATCTACTCCTGCGCTTGCCTGGTCACTTTTGCGGCGTCGCACCTGCGGACTTTTTTCCGCAGGTGCGATTGCACCAGTACTCAGGCCCCTCAGTAATATAACAAAGCTCCAAAGTGATCCGCGACTCATCCAAAATACACCTAAGGTCCCCGGGATCACGTCCGAACTTACCAATAAGTTACATAACATAACACAGACTTACTCGGGGTCTCAATTCACACCAAAGAACATTAAAATTGCGAATCGATGATGGAAACCTTTCTTTAAACTTTCTAACTTCCAAACTTCAACGAACACATCCGAATCCAATTAAAACACTCCGGAAGGACGCCAAACTTTACGCACACGTCACAAATCGCGATGCGAACCTATTCCAAGGCTCAAAACTCCAAACGAACATCGATAACATAAAAATCCACTCCAAACCAAACTTGTGAAATTTTGATCTTCCAAAAATGCCAACTTTCCATAATAGACGTCGAAATGCTCCCGGACCGCCCGATACTCAACCCGAACATACGCCCAAGACCGAAATCATCATATGAACCTATTGGAACCTTCAAATCCCGATTTTAAGGTCGTTTACTCAAAAGTCAAAACCTTAGTCAATTCTCCCAACTTAAAGCTTTTGAAATTAGAATTTCTTTCCAAATCAACTCCGAACTTCCCGAAGTTCAATTCCGACCACACGTACAAGTCATAATACCTGAAGTAAAGCTACTCAAGGACTCAAACCACCGAATGACGTGCTAGAGCTCGAAAAGAGCGGTCGAGTCGTTACATTCACCCCACTTAAACATACATTCGTCCTCAAACGTGCCAAGAATTATTTCGGAGTTGTCCAAAATCACTGTTTAACACCTCGTGCACCTACGCGTGCCACTACAACCCATGTGAGCATATTAGCTCGAGGCAAACTGAAGATCCTTCCTATAACCTTAACTAACAAGCTTCAGAACCAAATTCCAACATCCGGAATTTCTCTACAAGACCTGATTCTAACATACGAACACCGTATAAACCCTTACACACTGCACCCAACATGACCATGCTCCTCCGCTGAAATCACACCATGCACCGCCTAAGTTGCTTGACCATAACAACATCCTTTGACCATAATAGCCTCCATTTCACAAATTCGGTGCCCGCAATACCCCTGATAACACATATAAACCCTAATCTAACTCTCACAATACTGACACGATGGAAGAGATGTGTAGCGACTAATAACCACCTACCGAATCAACAAATCATAGAGTCTGTCCTCCTGACAGGACCATTACCTCATTCTGACTACGTACGATATTTGCTCTTTAATGTACCTTATATAAATCTGATAGCACTAATTTCAGGTCCAATAGTCTCGTCTCACCCAGTACAAGCTGCTCAGGCAATAAGCCACCTCAAACACTGACCCAGATCTCATATGACACCATCAATGCGCCGATAAGCTACAACTTGAATCTGACACATAAGGAAAAACAAACTCTAGAAAGGAACTATCCAGCCCGCGTAACGAATAAGACGGTCGAACAGACGCTATGGACCCTTCTCAGAGAATTAGAAATAAAATACACAAGAATAGATATAGGGAACCGTACTCAACATCTCACTGTTGTGGCGTGCAACCCCATCCACACATCATACCGTTGTGGTGTGCAACCCAATCCAAACATGGTACCATTGCGGCGTGCAACCCGATCCAAACAACGTACCCGTGGCAGCGTGCCACCCGATCCACACATAACAATAAATAAGGAAATGGCCGTCAAGCCATAATGCTTATACCTACGAAATAACGAATATCAACCACAAGCATGCCAAGTGCGAAAATACCACCCTGGGGAGACAGATAGCACCATACGCTACAAAACCCAAGCACGGCTAAGGTGCAATAAATGACCTGCACTTCGAGAGCCATCCTGCTCATTTAATACCACAATCTACACGGGACCACAACACATGTGCGAATAATCAAGCCGTCTCAATCCGGAACAAACTCCCATAGTTTATAACCAAAGGACTAGGGCGCCTTCAAGGCATAAACTCTCATATTAGCGACAATACCAGAATCTCCATACTTGGTTTCAATCTTTAACAATCGAGTGACTAACATGTCAAACTTAAACAAATCTCCCTGTGGGGTACTCCCTCACGACCCTTTGCACCAGATAGTAAAGTATGCACCTCTGCAACACCAATCGCACTAATTTTGTAAAGCAAATCAAGAATCCGCAAATCAATACACAAAGCCTCTTACGTAGAACGCTGTTCTCAGGTGACACTAAAGAAAATCCCAGCTTACTCTGAACATCTGAATTCTCCCCTGCTCATCCGAGCTCGTGACATTCTTGTCAATACCGAACCACAACCTTGATCCTCAACTTTCAAATTCCCATGCCGCTCACTGCACCTGTCATGCCGCTACGTGAGAATACACGAATTCATCATAACCCCTGAAATACCAGTAGAATAAACATTTTATTGGCTAGAAATCTTTCACCTAGCTCATTTCAGTATAGCCAATGCAACACGCAACTGAATTCCCAGATCGCAAAAAATACAAACCTCAAGTCGTCATCTAAACCGCCATGACTCTTCCAGAATCCATTTACTCCACAAGGCCATTTAAATCAAATACATCCCAAATTAATCAAGTTATGATGGCTGTCAAGCCCGCGCGTACAACCACAAATCACATGTATTGCTTCACACGCTGAAGGAACTGATCTTTGCCACAATCATGCCGATTCAGCCATTACTAACCGACCCAACTTATTGCAATTTACTCTCGACTTGCCTTAGAAATAATAATAGCTACATTAAAAAATGTAACGAACCAAATCCGCACTCATCCCGAGTGACTCGCATCACGAGACCACATAGTCTCAATACTCATGAACCACCTCATACTCTCCTTATGCGCACAATAGCATCTCCCACGGGTACACCCATTCTGCAAGACATTACGCGAATCAGAAGCTATTTCTTCCTGTCCTCCAATACTGCACTGCATACACGATGATAACATAGAATATTCCAAGTCCCGTTCGAAATCCACTGTGAAAACTCGATCCTTAACCGCACAACGGACCAGAAATCCTTAGGCACTGCACTTTAATTCTTGAACCCTCTAGGACCGTTGTTGAGAGTTACCCACTCTGACCTAATCCCAAATATAACCAAACTTCAACACTCCGCCAGCACATGAACACCCTCTCAAAGAAGCAGCCGAATAAATTCTTTTCCTTGTACATCACATCCACCAGAAGCATAAACTCTGAGTCTTCCCAAACCTGCACATGAATCGATAAGGCGAAATATAGTGCACATTTATCAATTTCTTTGCTCGAATTACCCCTGATGTTTTCTTTCCTTACTCATAATAACCCACTAATACACCGATAACCAGAATCGCACAAGCAGACAACCACGCGATCCAATCGTAGACGGTGGGGCTCCCCTACTTAGCTTTAAGCCATAATTATATAAACCTAGAACTGCAAGGATTTCTCCTTCTCAATTATCATGATCTCGCACCGTCAACCTGCCAAATTCCTTGTAGCTTCTTATTAAACTTTTCATGAACATCCTGAATTATCAGCCATAATCGTATACTCGACCTTCCGCTCTGTAGTAAGAAGAACTCTTCGTAGAAACTTCATCAAATCACACAACCACTTACCTATCCACAGGAGATAGCCCACATGTGGAATTCCATACCGATATCTCCCTACGATGCTGCACTGGGTACAACTACCACAAAATCAGTAAACCTTTCTGAGCCCGTGCTCATCTACCAGCTGTACAAGTCCGTTCATTCCCCATTGTCATCAATTGAAAGTCTGACAATACATTCCAAACTCGAAGTCATGTTGCATCCTAACGATAATCAAGTTTTCACACCTCTTCATTTCAAGCAAACTCCTTTCTGCCATATTTAATGTTCCTCAATACAGTTGCCACCATCCCAAATAAAATCCGTAGACCAAATCACCTTCCATCACGATTCTCAAACTGCTCTGAACTTTCTCAAGGCATGCGGCTGTCTTGCCACGGGATCCATATGCTAATCTGCCACTCTCAATTCGGTTAAACCATCTTCTTTATGTAATTGCTCGACCTCTGCTTTTCATACTTGACATGCTAGTAATTCAACCACTATGAGACACCTCCCGCCATGTCCTTCCTTATACTACGCTGCCCAATTGTTTCCTCAAATCAAATCCATACCTGTAGCACCGGAACTAATGAATTGCTACCAACTCTAAACCTCCTAGAAGATCATCTTTCTCGAGCCATCAACACTATACACACCAATTCGATTATGAAACTACTACACTCCACTATCTCCGACACAAGCTTCTTAAGCACCACATCCCCAACATCCTACCCCGAAGGCAAATCGAAGAAGACCATAACACCGGCGAACCTTAAATGCGTTCCCAATAAAGACGACGATATCATATCACAAATGTGAATTCCACCATGCTCGAAAATACCAAGTCTCGTCACTCCATCAACCAAATCCTGAACATCCATAGTCCGATTGTCCTTCCTTTGCTGGAACTAAATGTTGAACCTCTAAATTATGCAATGAAAAATCTTCTTTTCAAGTCATTCACTGTCTTGACACATAGACAAGCACCCTACCATTACACCAATATTGTGCGATAACAACGCACGAACATCATAGCAATCCGTGCATAGCCTCAAAACCATAGGAAGTACATATACTAAACTAAAACGACATAACACCCTCCCGTAAGGCGACGATAACAGCCTGCCCGAACACACATGGAAAAACATCTTGCACCACATCTGCAGTACCAATAAAAATATTCGATGCTTAATTTATAGCAAGTACTTCACATCGCATAAGATTGAGTATGAAGGAAATAAAGGCATAAGCCTCAATGGAATCAAATCGCACGATGAGGAAATCAAGAAGGGAAGTGCTCTTAACAGCTCCGTAGCCTCTGAAGATAAGTACGGATGTCTCCGTACTGATCCGCAAGACTCTACTAGACTTGCTCATGACTCATGAGACCTAAGTGAACCTAACGCTCTAATACCAAGCTGTCACGACCCAAAATCCACTAAAGGTTGTGATGGCGCCTAACACCGCCGTCAGGCAAGCCAACGGTGATTGATCAACTTAATTACTCGTGTTAGTATTTTGAAATCATTATTCTCATTAATTAAATAGTATGAAATAGGATTTACTGGGTAAATGATAATATTTACATGAACTACAATAATAAACAACCTGTAAGAACACCAAAAATCCGGTGTCACAAGTACATGAGCATCAACTAGGAAATATAATAAAATACAACATCTGTCTAGAATACAAATTAGACAGGAACTAAACACGACCGATACACACGATCCACAACAATAGAATCTCCCACAGACATGGTCACATAAACAGGAGAACTCAAATAACCACGAGATATATTCAAATACGGAGTAAAGTAAGATGACATATATGAATAAGTGGATTCCAGATCAAATAAGACTGATGCATCTCTATGGGAAACCAAAATCATACCTATAATGATTGCGTCTGAAGCAACTGCCTACGTCTTACCCGGAAAAGCATAGAATCTGGCCAGGCCTCCCCCTCTAGGGCAACTTCTACCAATCTATCCCCCACCCCGGCTGGCTGTGCAGATGGAGCGGCAACTTGGACAATAATCATGTCTTGAGAAGTCTGTGGACCTTACTGAATCAGTGGAGCCTGAGTAGTCTGTGGAGGTGCACCCCTCCTTAGACTGGGGCAGTCTCTAACCGTGTGGAGGGTATCACCACACTCAAAGAAAGCTCTCGGTGGGTGTGGATATTGGGACTAGCTCGAGCCTGGTCGGCTAGCCTGACCGCAGAAGGCACCCCGTGCAAGAGGTGCACTAGAAAGTGGCTAAGTAAAGTGTGCAACCTGAGATCTAGGGATAACCCGAGCACCAATAGAAGCTGGAAGTGCTAAGTGAACTAGACGACTCACGTAACCTCTACCATGATGGGCTGTAACTATGGCTTGACCACCAGTAAATCCCCCAATACCCCGAGGCCTCTTGGCCTCCCTGTCCTCTCTCTCACAGCCCGGCATACCCTCCAACCTCTGTGCAATCTCTACCACCTGTTGATATGGGTTATCTGTCTCCAACTCTCGAGCCATGCTGAATATAATACCATAGTTGGGCCCCTCGATGAATCGACGGACTCGCTCTCTAGATGTGGAAACCAGGACTCGCTCGCTGACTGTGGAAACCAAGGCAGGTTCATGTCTGATACTGATACGAAACAAGTTAATAGCATAAACTAATACCAGAACTGTAAGCATGGGAATAACATAAAGAAATCGATTATAGAGAACCTCAATGATCATATACGGACAATGACTGATAGAACAAGGAAGAACAAAACAACAAGAAGTGTTACCACCAAACTCTTTGCAATATGAGATAAACAACAAAAATCAGAACGAGGTACCGTTTCGTGTACAATAAGAATCACAACCGAGGTACCACCTCATTTATATATCAAGAATCACATCCGAGGTACCACTTCATATTCACAATTCATAATGTCAATTACAAACCTTTCTTATACCTGCGTGTGAACCTTACATTTAAATAGTTTTGAAAATACGTTTGCCCGAAATAGCTACACGCACTTTAGCCCACCTTATGACGCCATGTGGCTTCACATAGTTCCCCTACAAGAAACACGCACATAAGTCCCACCTTATGCCACTACATGCCAAGTGCCTATATGCCACAACTCGCACCACAATATCACATCACAATAACAACTCGCACCACAAGTGCCTATATGCCACAACTTGCCAATAATCAACAATATCAATGTTTCCACAATAATAGCACATGGCTCCGCCACAATGTGTGCAAGAATATCAATAATAACAATGAATGTAAAAATTCTCAACAAGAAAGATGCCTCAACAATTAACACTTCGCCTCAATGTGATACAACTTTCACAACTTCAAAACCAGTGACTCAACAATGAGAAAGATAATGTGTAACCACGATATTAAATAAGAATAACTCACAATAGAAGAGATAACTTAAGCCGATGACTTCAAATAAGTTATTTACTAACATAAATAAGAGTAGATTGACTATGGGAATTTAGAATATGTTATGACAATTCAATTAAGTCATGGAAAGAGTCTAAGTAGCCTAAACCAGTCAAATACCACGTACAACCCGTGTACCCACTCGTCACCTTGCGTACACGGCTTTCACATATAACATATGACACAATCAATCCCAATTCCTAAGGGGTAGTTACCCCGCACAATATTAGGCAAGATACTTACCTCAACTAGGCCAATTCAACTCTAACAAGTATCTTTTCTCCTAAAATTTGCCTCCACACGGCTCAAATCTAACCAAAACCGACTTAATATCATCAAACAATACAAAGGAAATAAATTACAATAGATAAAGCCATGATATTTATACTTTTTCCAAAAAGTTAACAAAAGTCCATACAGGGCTCGCCCGGTCAAAACTCGAGTCCAATGGTAGATTCCGACTATCCATGACTCCACGAGTTCATATATGTGATTAGTTTCAAAATTCGAGTGTGAATCGACTCTCAAAACTCAAATTCTTATTTTTCAAAAACTTGACAAAGTTTCACAAATTTTCACTTTGATTCACATGATTTTGATGTTAAACTATAATATATATTGATGGCATATGATTGAAAATAGATTGAAATTACTTACCTAAAGTTGTAGATAAAAATCCCCTCTCCAAATCGTTTCCTACCGAGTTTAGGGTTCTAAAATAAGAGAAAGTGAGATGAAATCCCCACTTCTAGCCCTTATGTTCAACTGCACTTATCGTAATTGCGACATGGGTTCACAATTGCGAACCCTGAAGAAAATCTCGCAATTGTGACACTGACAGGCCTGGGGAACTTCTGACAAATGCAAAGATGGCTTCGCAATTGCCAACCCTGTTCCCCTCAAAAAAGAGACATATTAGTTGCAAATGCGAACTATGAAAATCCTAAGTCACTTCACAATTGTGAGCCAGGTATCACAATTGCGATACTTGAGGCCCCCAGCTATGCTCGCAATTGTGAACCTGGTGTTCGCAAATGCGATACCTGAAGCACCAGCACAACAGATTCTGATGTTTCAGTCCAAAACACTCTAGTACATGTTTGAAATTCATCTGAGCCCTCGGGCCTCCAAACCAAACACCCACACAAGTCTTAAAACATCATACGAACACGGTCGCATAATTAAAACACAAAAATAACATCTAAAACTACGAATTGCATACTAAACGTATGGATTTCAAAGTAAATTTTCAAGAACTTCTAAAGTTGCAACTAGGCGTTCGAACACTACCAATTCAACTCCAAATGATACCAAATTTTGCAGACAAGTTCTAAATAGCATAACAGACCTTTTCCAAGTCCCAAAATCAAATTCGAAACTCAATAGGTGAAAGTCAACCTACAGTCAAACTTTTCAATTTCAAATTGCCAAATTTTGGCAAAACAACACAAATCAACCTACAGACTTCCGAAATAACTTTCGTTCCTATGCTCAAGTCCAAAATCACGATACAAAGCTATCAGAGCCATAAAAATACCATTTTGGGTCGTTTTTACAAAAGGCAAAGTTTGATCAATTTTTCTAACTTAGGCTTCTAAGTCAAGAATCAAAGGGTCTAAATCAACCTGAAAGCTTCCTGAAACAAAACTAACCGACCCCACAAATCATAAAATCATAAACTCACATGTGTGAAGCATAAAAATAGGGTAACGGGGCACAATTACCCAAAACAATCGGTCGGGTTGTTACAGCAACCGAGCTTTTACACCGGTGTGCTAAATTAAAATACCTATAAATATTTGAAGGGTTTTGTGGATATGTGTTGGGGGAGCAAGTAAACTAATGTTTCCGAGGATGCATTGATTGGAATGCTTGGGGTAAAGCTTTATATTGGTTGGAATGCTTGCCTAATCATTTAATACATACTTGGGATAAATTGGCGGCAAAGTTTATTGCTAAGTGTTTCTCTTCCGGGCATATGGCTACTCTTAGGGATGAAATATTGGCAAGAAAGAGCCCAATGAACCTTTGCATGAGATTTGGGAGAGGTATTGGACAATGGTGAAGGAGTGCCCAAACAATGACATGACCGACAACATGATCCAACAAACTTTCTACCATGGTATTAATACTACAAACCAATGTGTGGTCAATCAATTGGCCGGTGACAACTTTATTAAAACACCTTATGCGGAGGCATGTGAGATTCTTGATGAGATGGCGGAAACGTCGTCGGCTTGGCAATCCCGAGCTAATGTCCCACAAAGTGATCCCAACATGATTCACCTCTATAAAGAGTTGCAAGACCATGGACAAACCATTTCCGAATTGACAACAACAATGACTCAACTAGCAAAAACCCAACTTAATCAAGTGCAAGCTCCTAAGAAAGTTCATTGTATAGAGGGAGTAAATGTGTTGGTGAATAAGAAGAGGACCAAGGGTCCACAAATGCAAACCCAAGAGGAGAATTATGTGCAAGATGATGGTGGTTTTGATCAAGATGATTCTTATCATGAGCAAGAAGAGGAGGTTCTATATGTGAACAATTTTAAGGGCAAAGGAAAAACTTCCAAGACTCCAATAAACAACAATGGTGACCACAAAATAACCAAGGCCTTTAGAGTTCTAACAATCAAGGGAATTGGCATAACAAAAACAATCAAGGAAATTGGAGTGGAAACAACTAAAGAAATTGAGGGGGGGTAGGGAGGGGGGTGGGGGGAAACAATCAAGGTGGTTGGGGAAACAATCAAGGAAACCAGGGGTCGTATTTTCAAAGGCCCCCAATGTATCAACAACCAAGCAACCCACAACCTTATCCTTACCATGGTTCAAGTTCTTCAAACACTAAGATGGGCCGTATTGAGAATATGTTTAAGCAAATGATGGAAAAGCATGTTGATTCAGATGCCCAACTTGCCTTGCACAACACATGAATCCATAATCTAGAAGTTCAAATGGCGAAAATCTCTCAAGCTCTTTATTATCGTCCTAAGGGTAACTACCAAGTGACATATTGGTGAACCCAAAGGGTGGTAACAACGCGGGGCATGCTATGGTGGTTATCACAAGAAGTAGAAGGGGCGAGAATGCACCCACCTCAAGTGAAAGGCGACTTATGGATGATGACCAAGTGGTACATGAGGAAGAAACCCCAAACAATGTTAATCAAGAAAGTGTGAGGTTTAG
This sequence comes from Nicotiana otophora, assembly GCA_000715115.1. NCBI lineage: Eukaryota > Viridiplantae > Streptophyta > Magnoliopsida > Solanales > Solanaceae > Nicotiana > Nicotiana otophora. Next base: position 94,205 of record AWOL01S0066259.1, read on the forward strand.
ATTGACATTGATGATAGTGTTGAAGAGAATCAAGAGGAGGTGAACCCGTCTAGGAAGCACATTATTGACATACCGGAGCCGGTAGTACAAAAGGCTAAGGCCCTATTACCTAAGTCTCCACCTCCCTATCCTCAAAGACTTGCCAAGAAAAATGGCGAGAATCAATTAAGAATTTTATTCAAATGATGAAGAGTCTCTCTATTAATGTGTCATTGGTAGAAGCTTTGGAATAAATGCCCGGTTATGCAAAGTTTATGAAAGATCTTGTGACCAAGAATCGGTCAATGAATTTTGAAACTATCAAGGTCGCTCATCAAGTGAGTGAAATTGTTCATTCCATGGCTCTTAAGTTGGAGGATCACGGTGCTTTCACGATTCCGTATACAATTGGGAGTGCCGAGTTTGCTAAAGCTCATTGTGATCTTGGGGCGAGTATCTTATTTGATGCCCTATTCGGTTTTTAAAACTTTGGGAATTGGGCAACCAAGACCCACATCTATGAGGTTGTATATGGCTGATCGTACCATGAAGAGGCCGTTAGGAGTGATTGAGGATGTTTTGGTCTAGGTTGATAAGTTCATTCTATTGGCAGGCATTGTTATTCTAGATTGTGAAGTTGATTATGAAGACCCTATCATTCTTGGGATACCTTTCCTTGCTACGGGTAAGGCTCTTTGTGATGTGCAAGCCGGAGAACTCACTTTCCGGGTTGGTGATGAACAAGTGGTATTCCATGTGTGTAAGTCTATACGACAACTAAATACCAATGAGGTGTATTCTTGTAACGACCCGGCCGGTCATTTTGAGAGTAATAGCCCCGATTCCATATTTATTGTTTCCCCCGTATCATTTTTTGCTTATGTGACTTGTCGGGAGGTTTTGTTTTTATTTTTGGTTTTGGAGTGTTTTGGGAACTTAGTCCCTATAACGGAAGCTTAAGTCTTAGGATTTTGACCGTAGTCAGAACTGTGTGAAGATGACTCTGGAATGGAGTTACGTCGGTTCCGTTAGATCTTTTGGGTGATTTTAGGCTTAGTAGCATGTTCGGACTATGAATTTGAGGCATGTAGCTGATTTAGGCTTGAATTGGCGAAAGTTAAATTTTATGAGATTTTGACCGGTAGTGGAATTTTTAATATCGGGGTAGGATTTTGATTTGGGAAGTTGGAGTAGGTCCGTAATGTTGAATATGACATGTGTGCAAAATTTGGGGTTAATCGGACGTGGTTTGATAGGTTTCGGCATCGGTTGTGGAAATTTGAAGTTTCAAGTTCTTTAAGTTTAAATTGGAGGGCGATTCATGATTTTAGCATTGTTTGATGTAGTTTGAGGGCTCGACTAAGTTTGTATGATGTGTTAGGATTAGTGGGCATATTTGGGTGAGATCCCAGGGGCCTCGGGTGAGTTTCGAATGCCCGACGAATCGATTTTTGGACTTAGGAGGTTGTTAAAGTTTTCTGGTGTCTGAGTTCTGGTTTCCTTATACGCGATCGCGTGGGGTGATCCGCCTTCGCGTATGCTAGTTGGGTGAGAGGATGGAATTGTTCTTAACATTCGTGGATAGTGGTTTGCGAACGCGTAGTAAACTGAGGTGGTGCTTCGCGAACGCAGAGTCAAGGTCGCGTTTGCGTAGGGTTAAGTGGACCAAAGCTAGGCCACGCGCTTTGCTCATCGCGAACACGTGATGACGTTCGCGATCGCGTAAGTTTGAGAGCCAGAGCATCGCGTTCGCGTGGTGTTTTACGCATTCGTGTGGTGTTTTACGCGTTCGCGTAGAGTTAATTTTGGGGCAACAAAGTTGTTCTTCGCGATCGCGTGGCTATTTCCGCGATCGCGATTAAGGAATCACTGGGCAGTGTTAAATATTTCAAAAATGAGGGTTTGGCCATTTTTATCAAAACTTGAGTTTGGAGCTCGGATTTGGATGAGAATTTGGGAGATTTTTAGAGACATTGATTGGATAATGATTCTACACTCCATTTTGGTTATATTCCACTAATACATCATTAATTTCCTCTTTAATTTCGGATTTTTGGGGTTGAAATTGGGAAAAATTGGAGGAACTTCTTCAACAAAGATTTCAAGTTTTGAAAGAGAATTTGTGGTCAGATTTGAGTAATTTTTATATAGAGATGGATAGCCCTTATCAGCAGGTTGTGAGTATTACCAAGAGATTGGAGGGCATGCTTGCCCGGGACCGTGAGGAGAGAGAGGCCAAGAGGTCTCGAAATACTGGTTCTTATTCTGGAGCTCGTGCCCCAGCAACTCGCCATGGTAGGGGTTATGTGAGTCACCTCATTCATTCAGTTCTTCCAGCCGCCAGTGGTGTTCCAGCCTCTTCTAGTCCCCAGGAGCCTTATTATGCATCGCCAGTATCTAGTGTGCCTCCTGCACAGGGTGTTCCTATAGCGGCCAGTCCAGCAGATCTGGCCCGAGCCAGCCACAATTACCATGCCCTCCCAGAGCTTGTTTTGAGTGTGGTGACACTCGCCATATGGTGAGGGATTGGCCCAGATTTAGGAGGCACGCACCGCCACAGACTTTTCAGCCACCACGTGCTCCACCGGATCCTCTAGCCATGATTCCAGCACCAGCAACTGCCCCACCTGCTCAGCCTGCTCAAGGTGGAGGTCGGGGAGGTCGAGGACGCCCTAGAGGGGGAGGCCAGGCCAGGTATTATGCTCTTCCGGCTCGTACATAGGCAGTTGCTTCTGACTCTGTCATTACAGGTATTGTTCCAATCTGTCATAGATATGCGTCGGTATTATTTGACCCATGATTTACATATTTATATGTGTCTTATTTCCCCCCACATTTGGGCGTATCTCAGGATTCTTTGAGTTTTCCTGTTTATGTGTCTACTCCTGTGGGAGATTCTCTTGTTGTGGACTGCATGTATTGGTCGTGTTTGATTGCTCTTAGTGGTTTTGAGACCAGAGCCGACTTATTATTGCTCAGCATGGTGGACTTTGATATTATTTTGGGCATAGACTGGTTGTTGCCCCATTATGCTATTCTTGATTGTCACGCTAAGACCGTGATGCTGGTTATTCCAGGTTTACCATGATTAGAGTGGAGAGGTACCTTAGAGTATAGTCCCCGCATAGTTATTTCATTTCTTAAGGCTCAACGAATGGTTGAGAAGGTGTGCGACACGTATTTATCTTATATGAGAGATGTCAGTATTGATACCCCTACAGTTGCGTCAGTTCCAGTAGTGAGGGATTTCCCAGATGTGTTTCCAGCTGATCTTCCGGGCATGCCACCCGATTGAGATATTGATTTCGGCATTAATTTGTTGTTAGGCACTCAACCCATCTCTATTCCTCCATTCCGTATGGCTCCTCCTGAGTTGAAGGAGTTGAAGGAGCAGTTGCAGGAGTTGTGATACGACCAAACACACTCACGCAAGTATACGTGGTCGTCAAGTAATAAAGTAGTGAATAAAGTATCGTTCCCACGAAGACTTATGATTAACTTTGACTAATTCAAACTCGAATAGCTTATTGATTCAAGATATTCCTAACAAAATATATAATGTTCTAGCTTACTACCTACGGACGATCAAATAATGAATCGCTAAGAATTCAACACAACACTTAAATAGTTTTGTTCAACAATCAATAGGATATAATATTNCCTAACAAAATATATAATGTTCTAGCTTACTACCTACGGACGATCAAATAATGAATCGCTAAGAATTCAACACAACACTTAA
>AWOL01S0066276.1:0-10820 GCA_000715115.1 Nicotiana otophora
AAAACGGATGACAACTCAAATAATCAAATCGCTCCCAACGCATGGACTTACAACAAGAATTACTCCGAAGCATCACACCTCATAAACCACAAGTCATGAACCACAATTTCCAAATTTTACACATATGGCACCTCGTCCCCACAATAACAATCACCTTCGCACGGCAAAGTCCACGTGCTACCATGTACTTTGCAACCGTGACAAGTATCAATTTAGATGAACGAGAGATACATTTAAACACCATAAAATATAATAACAATCTTGAATAAAGTAAGGTGTCAAATGAAATAATGAGTTTATTTTAGAAATCAAGTAAAGTAAAATAATATATCATTTATACGAAACATAGTATAGGATGCGTTTAATTTAGAAATCAATAAAATTGAGTAAAAATATCATTTTTAAACAAAGCAAAATATTAGTTAAATTAACGAATTAAATATAGAATTTTGTTAAGGAAAAATATGATAACAATTTTAAGTAGGGTAAATATCTAACAGGGTGATGAGGCACCAAGTGAGATAACGAGTTCTATCTTAAGAGATACATGGACTAAAACATGTTAATAATTATTTTATTTAAATTATTATGTGTCACGACCCGGAATCCCAACCTCGGGGTCGTGATGGCGCCTAACATCCACTTCCTAGGCAAGCCGACGTGAGATAGTTAATTAGTCAAATTTTAACAGTTTAAAACAAAGTGATGGTAAATAACGAGGGATATGTACTCAAACTAATACAACACCAGCATAAGTCATGTAATAACATCTACTCCCAAAGATCCGGAGTCACGAGTACACGAACTACTAGAAGTTCTACAAATAGAGTCTGAAATAAATACAACTATTTCGGATGAAATGAACAGTAAAAGAGGAAAGAGAAAGGGGACTTTACGGTCTGCGGACGTTAGCAAATCCACCTCAAGTCTCCGTATGTGATAATCCGAGATAGTGCACTTTACGTACAGCTGGGACCAGTACCAAAATCTGCACAAGAAGTGCATAGTGTAGTATGGGTACAACCGATCCAATGCACTCCGTAAGTGTCGAGCCTAACCTCGACGAGGTAGTGACGAGGCTATGACAGGACACTCAAGTAATTAAATCTGTACAAACACATATATATGTACCAAACAACAACAAAATAGACATTTAATATGTACATTTAGGAGGGGACATGCGAAAGGGGGAAAAAGATACGATAACTACAACAGAAATGACAACACAAGACAGTCAAATAAATCATCAACCAAGGAGGACATATAACATATGATATGAGAATGGCACGGCATCACCCTTCGTGCTTTTACTCTCATCCTTACCATGAAATGATGTCATAAGAGAAATGAAATTCGTGCTTTTACTCTCGATCTCACAATGTAACAGTGAATAACTGATATAGATTGGCACGGCATCACCCTTCGTGCTTTAACACTCTCCCTTACCATGTCATAATGAATATACAAAATCGAGAGATAAATAATGCAAGTGATATACTTTACTTCAATTACGATTCCAAGATACCAAACCTCAACTTCCAACATACTCAACTCTTACTAATTAATCCATAAATGCGGAAAGAATGATCAAATAAGTAATAATCTAATTTAAGCATGAATGTCATAATTAAAGAGGCAATAAATCACAAGGAAACAAGTTCTACCCGCATGCTTTAATCCCAACAACAATATATAAGTACTCGTCANCATAAGTACTCGTCACATCACATATACGTTGTACCCACATATTAAACACATAATAAATAGGCAAACAAGTCCTAACTCCTCAAGTCAAGGTTAACCACGACACTTACCTCGCTCCGCAACCAATTCAAGGTTCAACTACGGCCTTGCCTTTCGAACAAGCCTCCGAACCAACCAAATTTAGTAAATTATCAACCAAACAATTCAAAATAAGCCTTAGAAACTACCCATGAATGAAAGAGGTTCAATTTAGATCATTATTGAAAAAGTCAACCTCCTGGGCCCGCTTGGTCAAAACCCGAGGTTCAGACCAAAACCTGATCACTCATTCATCCCCGAGCCCGATTATGCAATTCAATTCAAAATCTGACCTCAATTCGAGGTCTAAATTCTAATTTTACAAAAATCCCCAATTCTACCCAAATCCCTAATTTCTACTATGAAATTCTTAGATTTAAGGTTGAAATCTTATGGAATATAATGGATAATTATAATAAAGTAGATTAGAGTCACTTACCAATGAATTGAGGAAGAAAAGCCCTTGGAAACATTGCCTCTAGGGTGTTTAGGGTGGAGAATTTGAGAGAATGAGCTAAAATCCTATTTTTTTCAGCTTTTGATGAGGCGCAGATATCGCAATTGCGACCTGGCGAACCCCGCAAATGCGAAAAAGTCTTCACAAATGCGAAGGTTTCACACCTCTGTTGCCATCGCAAATGCGAACAATTTGTTCGCAATTGCAAACATGATAGTATCGCAAATGCGATAGAAATCTCGCAAATATGAGAATCCCAGTCCCAGTCCATGCTCGCAAATGCGAAGTGTCCTTCGTAAAAGCGAGGCTCGCATTTGTGAAGTCTGCAGTCCAGCAACTTGGATAATTATTGGCATTTATTTAATCATCTATTTGCTATGCCTCAAATCACATTTATTGAATTTATTTTTATATGACAATTTGATGTAATTATTACTTGTAAATTTATGTGAATTCCGTGAGTTTGATGGTTTGATATTTCTTGGATTTTTTCTATGCAATTAATTAATTAAGCAAGCTTAAGAAGAAGTGTTAATATAGTTATCAAAATTTGAATTAATGAAGGCGTTGCCCTATGCTGATTATTTTATATCTCCGTTGATTATTTTTGAGGTTTTATATACATTGTGTGGAGCCTTGGACCAATTGTTGTGAAATTAATTGATTCGTTATATCTTTGGAATTGGTTGTGGCCATTAGAAAAATTGTGTTATGAATTGATTTTTGTTATGTTGCCGTGAAAATATTCGGTGTAAATTGTTGAGTTATTGATTTGAGGATATAAGGGTGGCATTTCACTGTTGATATTATGTGGATATAAAGGTGGCATTTCACTATTGTTATGTGTGTTGGGGTATTATCTGGGCGGAGCGATAAGGGTGGCTATAAGAGAGATAAGAGTGACTATATGAGAGATAATGGTGGCTATAGTAGCGATAAGGGTGGCTATTGATATTGTCAGGATGGAGGGATAAGTGATGCTATTATAGGAGTGATAATGGTGGCTATAAGAGAGATAATGGTGGCTATTGTGAGGAATGGTATGTGATGATGTGGAATGGTTGCATTGGTGATTTTTATGTGATGTTGTGATTTTCCTTGTGTTAAGTTTTATACCTTGTGCAATTTGTCTTGTTGTTGGTAAATTGATAATAGTCTCATTTATGTTGAAATTGGGAGCCTGTGGCTATTGCCAGGCGGATTATGAAAGAAAATGTGGGCACGAGGTGCCGTGAGTAAATAATGATGATATTGGCACGTGAATTGTCCGTGCAGTTGAGATATGAAACGTGGGCACGAAGTGTCGGGGAAAATATGATGGTTTTATTATTTACACGTGAACTGTCCATGCAGATGTGATATGAAAAGTGGGCACGAGGTGCCGGGAAAATATGATGATTTAATTATGGGCACGAAGTGCCGTAGAAATATGAAAGTGGACTGAGACTCGTATTTTATGATTTTTAAATGAGGGTCACATGGTGACTTTTATTCGAAAGATATTTATTTGAAAAAATTATATTTTTTTCTAGAGATTTATTGAAAGAATTATATTGGAAGAATATTTATTTGAGGAAATTATATTTAAAAGAGATTTATTGAAATAATTATATTTGAAGAATATTTATTTGAGGAAATTATATGCGAAAGATATTTATTTGAAGGACTTGATTTAATTGGGTGTACTTGTATTTACTATTTGTTGAGAAATATTAATGGTGTTCTTGTTGCCCTGCTGTGCATATCACTGATTGATTTGTGTTGCCCTTATTGTTATTTGTTTCCTATTATTTTGTATACTATATTGCACATGTTATTAGACTAGTGAGTGTCTTGACTGTACCTCGTCTCTACTCCACTGAGGTTAGTCTTGATACTTACTGGGTACCGACCGTGGTGTACTCATACTACACTTTTGTACATTTTTGTGCAGAGCCAGGTATTGAAGATATCGGACTCGGACATAGTTAGAGTGGGATCACAAGGATTCAAGGTAGGTCGTAGTTCATTGGAGTCTTTTCATTTTTTTTGTACTGTTAATTATTATTCAAACAATATTGAGTATTCGATCCTTGAGATCATTTCATGTATTCAGTTAGAGTTCGTGACTCATTATTAGCCGTCTTGAATGGTTGTTATATTTGTAATTATTTTCGCTGATAGTTTTGACACTAGTATTTAATTATATGTTTAAAAAAAAATAGCTTGAATTATAATTAAAATCGGCTTACTTAGTCTTAGACTCTAAGTGTCATCACGATGTCTGTGGTGGGATTTTGAATCGTGACATCTTCGGTTTCTACGGCCTCTCTCAGAAGTCTCTGTGTTCTTGCTGGTGCTGTAGCTATCTTCTAATTTTTCCCTTATTGCCTTCTCTATGTACTCATCCTTTTTTTTTTTGGTCTTCTTTTGAGTTCTCATCATGTTTCTTAATTTTTGTAATCCAATGGCACCTGTGAGTTAAATTTGCAAGTGTGATTGAAAGAAAGGAGCAGATAATGAGAGCAATTACATTTGCTTTAGACTCCTTTTTGAAAAGTATTCTCTCCCGATCTGGTTAGACTCCTAATTTTGCAACTTCGTAGCTGTTGTGTGCAAAATCTAAGGGTATGATTGAGATCAGTAGATGGAAATTAGCTCTATAATTTTTCTAATTACGTAATGGGTTCCATACTTAATTTAGTTGCGGATCTCTGAAAATAGATAGATGATTTACTATGGCTTGTGGTGGCTTATGCTTATGTTGGTTTCATATCCTTTTAATTAGTGGCCGTCAAAAGTGTTCTTTTTTGCAAAAGCAATTTCAACATATATAATATATGAGGATGATGACAGTGATATAAATCTCGATACTGATGAGATGTTCAGAGAAGACAAGCGAAGTTTAGTAAAAGTTCCAATTAAATCGTTCACTGGCTTAATTTCTTTTTCGACTAACCTGCTTTGCGACAATTCCTCTTTAATTTAGTGCTTTGTTGGTTACTTTGTTGGGTATTTTAAATTCCCTTTCATAATTTCTTCTTTTAGGTATACTCAGAAGGATATCAAACATATTACTAATTATTAGCCACTTAAAAGTTCTTTTGGTCATTCATATTGGATTTTGAGAAGGTTACTTTTAGAAGCTTCGGCATTATATTTGCCATCCAGATGTTTTTGTTATACTCCATTTATTTGAAGTAAGATTTACCTTTCATTTAAACACAACACAGAAAAAGCATCACCATTTGCCAATGAATAAATAGTATAAAATGTAAATAATTCTCCCATATATAATGTAGATAATGTGACACTTATGCATCTAACAGTATGATGCTGTCATTAGGTCATATAGTTAAAGAATGTATTATTTATCAACCAGATGACATCCATGAGTGGATATTTCGTTTCAAAATGCATGTAAATAATATCTTACAATTAGCATGCGATGTTGCCTAGGTGATTCAATACTTATAGTATCAAGTTTCACAATATTAGGCCCNCTGCTTGGTCGTCGCAGTTCATTGAAGTCTTTTCATTTTTTTTGTACTGTTAGTTATTATTCAAACAATATTGAGTATTCGATCCTTGAGATCATTTCATGTATTCAGTTAGAGTTCGTGACTCATTATTACCCGTCTTGGGAAGGTTGTTATATTTGTAATTATTTTCGCTGATAGTTTTGACACTAGTATTTAATTATATGTTTCAAAAAAAATAGCTTGAATTATAATTAAAATCGACTTACTTAGTCTTAGACACTAAGTGTCATCACGAGATCTGTGGTGGGATTTTGGGTCGTGACGTCTTCAGTTTCTACGGCCTCTCTCAGAAGTCTCTGTGTTCTTGCTGGTGCTGTAGCTATCTTCTAATTTTTCCCTTATTGCCTTCTCTATGTACTCATCCTTTTTCTTTTGGTCTTCCTTTGAGTTCTCATCATGTTTCTTAATTTTTGTAATCCAATAGCACCTGTGAGTTAAATTTGCAAGTGTGATTGAAAGAAAAGAGCAGATAATGAGAGCAATTACATTTGCTTTAGACTCCTTTTTGAAAAGTATTCTCTCCCGATCTGGTTAGACTCCTAATTTTGCAACTTCGTAGCTGTTGTGTGCAAAATCTAAGGGTATGATTGAGATCAGTAGATGGAAATTAGCTCTATAATTTTTCTAATTACGTAATGGGTTCCATACTTAATTTAGTTGCGGATCTCTGAAAATAGATAGATGATTTACTATGGCTTGTGGTGGCTTATGCTTATGTTGGTTTCATATCCTTTTAATTAGTGGCCGTCAAAAGTGTTCTTTTTTGCAAAAGCAATTTCAACATATATAATATATGAGGATGATGACAGAGATATAAATCTCGATACTGATGAGATGTTCAGAGAAGACAAGCGAAGTTTAGTAAAAGTTCCAATTAAATCGTTCACTGGCTTAATTTCTTTTTCGACTAACCTGCTTTGCGACAATTCCTCTTTAATTTAGTGCTTTGTTGGTTACTTTGTTGGGTATTTTAAATTCCCTTTCATAATTTCTTCTTTTAGGTATACTCAGAAGGATATCAAACATATTACTAATTATTAGCCACTTAAAAGTTCTTTTGGTCATTCATATTGGATTTTGAGAAGGTTACTTTTAGAAGCTTCGGCATTATATTTGCCATCCAGATGTTTTTGTTATACTCCATTTATTTGAAGTAAGATTTACCTTTCATTTAAACACAACACAGAAAAAGCATCACCATTTGCCAATGAATAAATAGTATAAAATGTAAATAATTCTCCCATATATAATGTAGATAATGTGACACTTATGCATCTAACAGTATGATGCTGTCATATAGTTAAAGAATGTATTATTTGTCAACCAGATGACATCCATGAGTGGATATTTCGTTTCAAAATGCATGTAAATAATATCTTACAATTAGCATGCGATGTTGCCTAGGTGATTCAATACTTATAGTATCAAGTTTCACAATATTAGGCCCGTACTGGCACAGGCTAATCCCACCTAGCTAGTACCATAAATAAAGAAGGAAATTTTATCTCATATAGCAAGCTATTACACCCTATTTATTATAAATCAAAACAATTTAAAAATATATTACTTATATCTACCTTTTCTATTTATAGCAAAATAGACGGTCATTCATATTGGATTTTGAGAAAGGTACTTTTAGGGAAAGAGAGACAAAGGTTGATAATATAAAGGGTAAAGTATGCATTTAAAATAGTCAATTGAAACATAAGGGGAAGAATATTCATTACTTAAAGTTGGAGGGGAAGTTTGGTCTTTAAAGTAGAGTTGTGGTAAAAATAAAACAAGGTAACTCCTATAACTAACCCTCCCGCTCGTTTCAACTTAATAAGCCTTTACAAGTTAACTCTCTCTCTCTTTATATATATATATATATATATATATAAAACCAATTCTTGTTTTCAGTCTTTTCTCTCGCTCATTTCAACTCAGTCAAGTCCTTTACAATCTTTTGAAAAATAATCTTTTGAAAGAAGAATACAATATATACATTCTTGATGAAATGCAATTAACTATGAATGTAGGTTTATATATATTTCTAATCAACAATGTGGCCGAAGCTTAAAATCTCTACCCAGATGAAGAACATTCTTGGTGCAGCAATTAGAACTTCCATGTAATTATCTTTCTTTAATTTTTTTTTCCTGAGATAGAACTGTGATGTGAGATATTTTTATGGACGGTGGACGAACACTGAGAAAAATGGTAGTCTTCTACTTTCTTTGATCATTAGGTTCCGGCTAGGTAAGCCATTTCAATGGAATGTGCGTTGTTTATCCCTTAATCCGTGGGAACTAAGTACTGCAAACTAAAATAAAAAATGAAAGCAAAAAGGATGAAAGGAACTGGTGATTATATCACAGTCTAATGGACTGGTATTTAGTCACCTTCTAGAGAGAGAGAATGAGTTAGAGGAGAAATTACACAGTATTAAGTGTAATTATAAAATTAAAAAATTTACTGAAAAGATGCTTCATTGCTTCCTCATTTTAGTTGCTTTAATATATTCTTGAACTTTGTCGGAATATCATGACTCAACCAACACTTCCACCAATAACTCTCCCTATTTCTCTCCTTACTGTCAGACAATTCTTCAGAAAATTCAAAAGGAAACATATGCTTATAAGAAAAATTATATGGAAGAGGATGGAGCAGAAACTCAAATGGATGATCAGGAAGTTCCTTCGGGAGATAGAGTTGCGGAAATTGAAAGGGATGATCAGGAAGCATGCCCACGACAATACACTGATTGGTACACCTTGTACACTGAGTCTGAAGAAAAGAACCAGCTTGGCTACCTGAAAACATGCCCACTATCATTGAGGAAGAATTTTTTTTTTGTGCAATCATTAACTACTAATTTTTCATATTATTTCTCAAGACTTTTTAAAATACTATCAATATTATGGGTGTTATGGTAAAAAAATATACTTCATTTATTATTTCTTAAGGAACATGCTAAGTCTATTGTGGACGAGTAAAAGTGAATGGATAGAATAATTAAAGTGCAACGAATTAAAGTACATGGCAAGTTAGTATTTCACATATCTAAGTTAGACATGAGTGTCAATACAGTACCTTGATTCTTGTTGTCAAAAATCTTATTGATACATGAAGATTTGAATAGTTTAATACAAAGTTCTAAAATATTAGATAAAGTTTATAACTTGACAAATTGAAACTATAACTTTGAAATTTGAGAAGGAGATTTATTATACATGTCATGACCATATAATGAAATAATAAAGTTTTTAAAAATAACGGTAACTTTTAACAAAATGGCAGTTTTCTTATGGTAAATAACTTTGAATTAAATAAAAATATCAAATAACGAAAAATGTTAAAGCAACTTGATCGGTCGAGTTACAAAACTAATATATACATCTGTTCTATTTTTATACTGCCTTGAATTGGATTTGTTTCTTTGTATTTGTTTTAGTGTTTTCACTTTATTTCATCCCGTGATAAAGTTATAGTCAATTAACTTAAATGTTGTATCATTAGCTCCTAATATTTAGACTTTACAGCTGAATGTCTCGTCCTTAGTTGTTAACTAAGTACACGTGCGGCACTTGTCAACTCGCTCACGATCTTGCATAACTTGCTCATGTTCTTGCTACGCCAAGTCAGCCTTACTACACTCAAGATCACTAAGAGAATGGTAGAAAGAACACAAGAGAATTGTTAAAGGAAGCTTTGTATTAGAGAGAACTTGAATTGTTTGCTTGATGAATGACAAATGAATTTCCCCCTTTATGTACTTGTAACGACTCGACCAGTCGTTTTGAGCTCTAGCGCGTCATTCGGCGGTTTAAATCCTCGAGTAGCTTCACTTCATGTTTTATGACTTGTACGCGTAGCCAGAATTGAATTTCGGGAAGTTTGGAGTTGATTTGGAAAGAAAATTCTAAATTCGGAAGCTTTAAGTTAGAAGAGTTGACTAAGGTTTGACTTTTGAGTAAACGACCTCGAAATCAAGATTATGATTTTGGACTTGGGTGTGTGTTTGGGTTGAGTATCGGGTGGCCCGGGAGCACTTCGGCGCTTATTATGGAAAGTTAGCATTTTGAAGGTTTTAGAATTTTTTAAGTTTGGTTTGAAGTGGACTTTGGTGTTATCGGTATCCGCTTGGGGTTTCGAGCCTTGTAATAGGTTCGTATCGTGATTTTCGACTTGCACGTAAAGTTTGGCATCATCCCGAGATGTTTAAGTGTAATTCAAATTCGTTCGGCAAAGTTTGAAAGTTTGAAAGTTGAATGAAAGATCTTGATCATCGATTCATAGTTTGGGTGTTATTTGGTGTGATTTTGAGGCCTCGAACAAGTTTGTGTCATGTTTTAGGACTGGTTGGTATGATTGGATGGGGTCCCGGGGACCTCGAGTGCGAATCAGATCGAGTTTGGACTTAAAGAATTCCTGAAGCTTTAGACTTCTGGTGCGATCGCACCTCCGAGGTTTTAGCTGCAGGTGCGAGGTCGCAGAAGCGGCCTAGGGGTCGCAGAAGCAGTTGGGGATGAGGCTATATGGATTCGCAGGTGCGAGGGACTTACCGCACCTGCGAGCTTGTAGATGCGGGCAGTGAGCATAGATGCAAAGAGCTGAGGAGGCGTGGGTTTTCCGCAGATGCAGAGGCTCAAGCATAAGTGCGCTTCCGCAGGTGCGAGATGTTTTCCGCAGAAGCGAAAAGGGGCCTTAGGATGAAGACGCGCAGAAGCGGAGAAAGTACGCAGAAGCAGACCCGTAGAAGCGGACCCTTGTCCGCAAAAGCGAAGTGCTGGAGGCAGAGGGTAATCACATATGCGATCTTTGGACTGCACCCGTGGGACCCCAGATGCGGTCAAGTGATCGCAGGTGCGATGATCGCTGGGCAGATGTCACGACCCAAAATCCCACCACATGCGTCATGATGGCACCTAGTCTCTAAGACTAGGTAAGCCGATTTCAATTACATTTTAAGCCATTTTTTTAATTAAATAAGTAATCAAAACTAATAGCGAAACAAATATGAATATACAACCTCCTAAGACTGGTAGTACTGAGTCACGAACTCTAACTGAATACAT
>AWOL01S0066282.1:0-12245 GCA_000715115.1 Nicotiana otophora
TAACTTATATTTTGCAGAATTAATATTTACAAATACAGCAATATTGACCGGGAATAACATGATGCAGTATATAGACCTGGAGGTGGCGGAGGCGGAGGCGGAGGCGGCGCCAAATTCTCCGGGGTTGGTGGCGGACCTGCAGGTGGTCCTGGTGGAGAATGACTCCGATAGAATGCCATAATAGGAGCAGTAGTGTATAGTAATTGTGTTATAATTATGCAAATATATGCAATGAAACAAAGATGGCGAAGAAACAAGAGTTTAAATAGGAAAGAAGTTTTCTGGGGAAGCTGTGAGACACGTCATCATTATATTGGAATAGTAGTTTTAACATGGGAAGTAAAATTAGGTAGTTGAGAGCTGAAACGTGTTCCCTTCAGTCAGATACAAAAGTCAAGACTACAAAAATATGAAGATTAGGTTTGTGATAAAGATGGCCATAAGTATCTGCTCGGATGAGGACGCCATCAAGTTCTCATTTTTGGAAATACGCATTTGATTTGCAATTCCCAATGTGAAATGTCTTCTGTTAAACATCAAGTCTTCCTTTGTAGGAGAGTTAACCCAAATAATTACTCACAATCTCTTAAATTAAAAATAATATACAAATATAATATATATATATATATATATATATATAGCATATTTATATCAACTAGAAAAGATAAATATTAAATCTGATCGGCTCATATTAAATCTGATGGAATATTTGTTTTTGTATTTTCGTTCTTTTTTGGGCCAACCGAACACATGTTTGCGCCGTTGCTGATGCCCGATTGTGAGAAAGCCCGTAATAGTGCTTAATGGGCTATGGCACTTCAAGATGAAATCTTCAAAACTAGTTATCCTATAGTAGTTCTTTTTTTTTTGGGGGGGAATTTCTACAAAGTATAACTGCCTCCAAAATAATAGTGAAAAAATATACTATATATTTTGTATATTAATTTGTAATATATGTTATATATACTTATTTATAATAATCAGTATATATCTTTTGTATATTTGGCTAGTAACAATAATTATTTTTGCCAGCTGGCCGAATGTGTTAAAAGCCCTTTTTTGGTATATTAAATTTGGCCAAACCTTATTGGTTGAGATTATACTTAATACATACCGGCGCCTGGTATTTAAAGTAATGCAATAAACACATTACATGCATCTTTCATATGTACCTTTATCACTAACCATGGTTAATTAATATGTAATCACCGGGTGCTGATAAGATTTTTTGGTTTCAGACCCGCAAGCCATGCTTCTTCGCAAGGTAGGGATAAGGCTGTGTACGTACTACCTTCCCCAGACCCCATTTATGGGACTACACTGGATTGTTATTATTGTGGACCCACAACCCATGATAATTGCCTTGTGAAAAATCATATCAGCCCAAATCAACAAGTTAGAGAACTTAACATACTGGAAAAAAAGTAACATACATCAAACTTTAAAAGCCCTTTTTTGGTATATTGAATATGGCCAAACCTTATTGGTTGAGATTATACTTAAAAAACTACAAGTGTTACATTTATTTTTGAAAAAATATAATTTTTAAATCAATGTACTTAGATACACCATTAAGTTTAACCCAACTTAACTCGAAACTATAAAATGTGATTAAATGTTATGATAAAGCTAGAGGTGGAGCTACATTATGAAAAATATTTGGTAAGATATCTTACACATCATATGTTATAAAGCACGTATATTGGTTGAAATTCTAAGTCACAAACTAAAGTTTATATCTATTTATAGAAATGTATATATTTCGATTCAATATTTTTATAACTCTTCTAAGTTTAATCCGACTAGCTCGAAGGAGAGTAAAATTATTTGACTTTACAGAAAGAAAAATGTTTCTAAAACACTGTTTAAGAATCTTTTTGGAAAAACAAGAACATACAAAACTATCAAGAAAAGTTTGCAACTTCTAGGGTCTCCATTAAACTCAAAATGTAATCATCATTTGTTCTACTAGAGAGAAAGTAGAATTTGATGACCACTTGAAATCTACATGAGTCGAATA
The DNA here is from genome assembly GCA_000715115.1 of Nicotiana otophora. NCBI lineage: Eukaryota > Viridiplantae > Streptophyta > Magnoliopsida > Solanales > Solanaceae > Nicotiana > Nicotiana otophora. The sequence continues at coordinate 2,021 of AWOL01S0066282.1, forward strand.
CTGATGGTATAAATATCCTTTTATTATTCTCATATAATATTATTCAAAAACAGAAAATGCAGAAATACATTATCTAATTGAAATCTATATTAGTCGAATATTACGGAGACATATATGGAAAGAGCTCAGTGTCCACTGGCTCATAACTCATATCACATTGGTTTGAATTTTGCTAATTCGAACGGTGTTCACTCTTCTTCAATTAACTTCGGTATTGCCCCCCAAAAGAACGCACTCAAACATGTCAGCTGTTTGTAATTGTGAAACACTGAAATAAGAATGATGTCTTCAATTGTCCTGTCCATCTTGAATCTGGCTCTTTCAATTCAGCTATCTTCCCATGGTTTGAACCCACACAGAGTCAACTTTACCATTGCTCTCTCGGCTCTCCTTCTTCCTATTCATTGAAAGAAAAAAAAATAATGGCGTCCGCTGGAAATTGCTGTTAGACAAATCTATTGTAGAGCCAAACTTGCAATTGGTTTTTATGCATCTCCACCAACAGCAAAGGCAAAGGATGTGGAAAAACCTTTAATATCTTTCTGTGTCCCATGAAAACTAGGGTTGATATTGCTGTTTTGAAATTTATTCAGCTGCAACATCATGAGAAAAGTGAGGATACTTGCAAACTTTTACTCCTTCCGGATAGATAATTAGTTAACCTTTAAGCTACAAATTGTTAGAAATAAAGTGATTGAGAGAGCAAAAGACTTGACCAGTACAAATTTTCTATTGTTTGAGGAACTATTGCGCCATTAATTATTTTCATATGATAAACAGGATGTTTCCAATGATCAACAGCTCATATACATCCACAAGAAAAAAACAGTACTAGTAATTGGGCTTGTGGCTTGATTGAACCATACAATTTATCATCGATAAGAGGGTGCAGGCACATACCATGAATTTCTAAAAAAAAGGCAGTCCAGTGCACGAAGTATCTCGCGTTTACGCAGTATCTGGGAAAGGGCCGGACCCAAAGGATATGATATAGGCAGTCTACCCTGATACAAGTATCAATGGATGATTCTACGGCTCGATACCACAAATTTTTCTTCTCTGATATTTAATTAGTAATTGAAGACTCAACAACTGATCAATCATTAGGGAAAAAGAGAAAAACCAAGAAAAGGAATTCATGTAAAACCCTACCATCTGCACAAGCATAAACACAATACAAGAATAGTCTTGCTCTTTTTCCTGCTAGATAAGGTCACCAATCAGTCAATCACCCCAAAAATGACACACCGGGAGTAACATATGGCTTTGAAGAAGGAATTAATGTCAAGAAATTAACATTTGATTTGCTAAATTGTCATGACCAACAAATCAAGTGAGAAATCATTAGAACACAGCACAATTCCTGGAAATTTAGGGTTGGAAATACTAAGAATACCTAGTCAATACATGAGGGGCAAATATTAATGTGACGTCCTACTGCAATGATAGAATGAACCATTTAATGATCTTTTAATTTTCACTCAAATAGAAATTCAGAAACTCTTTAATCTCTAATCTACTTTTAAAGAAACTTAGAATAAAGATAATTGATATTAAGGAGAGTTTAAGATCAATCAAAGGATGAAATTAAGCTTCTTGCAAGCAAATAATAGGTATATTTGTAGGTAGTAAACTATCACCAACATGCCTTTCATGAATAGACATATTTTTGCATGATTAGACGTGTCATTTAATCAATAAACATGTCCCTAATTAAGGATGTCAATTTCTACTAGCTAAAAGTACCTATTCAAAGATATGTGACCTAATTTGGACAATCATTTGATATAATTTTCACAAAATCTCATGTCTTTTAAAACAACAGGCAAGTTAAGCTTTGAGTTACTCAAAACAAAATTCAACAGCGTTTAGGTGAGCAGTATTCTATGATTGGAATTTGATATCCCAATTAAGTAACAAGTCAATTCAAAACCCTTTCTTGCTCGGAATTATGTAGGTTTAATTTCATATTCAATTAAATTACAGTTAACAACAATTAATATAAGTCCCATTATTTTGAACAAAAAGGAGGAAATCTGCAAACAATATAAATACATTTAAAACAACAAATTAAAGGTAGGGAAGGGCTGAGGATGATGACAGAAGACTAGAGAGCACAAAGGATTAAGGTGCAGAAAGCTTCCAATTAGCATCTTATCATCATCTGTGCTCTCTATCTTCTGTCAACAGCATCTCCCACTTGCCTCCTCTCTTTTTACACTTACAGTCAGTCATACGTCAGTGACAGATCTAACAATGAGTTCACGAGTTTGGAAAAATCTAGTGCTTCGAGGTCGAATCTGTATATATGGAAGAAAATATAAATAAATATAAATAAAGTTAGATATATATATATATATTTCAGAATCAATATATAATCCATAATATCTAAATTCTGGATTCACTACTGAACAAACATCATAATAGTGAATATAGTTGAAGTAGATAATTGAAGATTATGGAGCACATGAGAGGATAAATCAAGGACCTTTAATGTGCTCTCAACCTTCAGCTCACTGCATCTTGCTCCTTGTCTTTCTTCCTCTCCCTATGCTAGGGTCTAGCTCTAGGGACTAGGACGTAGAAAGACAAGTTTTTCCCCCTTTCTTTTTATAGGGAATTTTGTTTGGAGGTTTTATCATATGGAGGGGAAGTTAGCTAGCTATCTAGGATTTGTAGCTAGCTTAGGATGGTTTGAGGGTTTCCAAGCACCTCTATTTATACAGGACAAATGGTTCAACTAGTAAAGCACACTGCTTTCTTTTTTTATGTTTTTATATACACTCACATACTAAAGAAGTTTACGTTACCAATGTAATTTAATTGGTTATAACAAGTTATTACTCTTGATATAAAAAATGTTATTGTATGTGAACTTAACTTAATAATTTGAAAACAAATTACAGTGTCAGTGCACAATGCAAACATAGACTCTATTTTTTTTCTTTTTTTGATAGGATAGAATTTTATTATCAAAGTATTAGACATATCATTACAATATTAGTGGCTTGTTTAATTTTTTTTTTTAAGAGCTGATTAAGTTAGAGTCCATGGCATTTGTGAAAAGTGAACATTATCTCAAAATCAGTCAAAACACTTTATAAATCTGTGGGGTTACGAGGAGTATATATTTTGCATTATTGCCATGCGTCACGTAAAGCTTTCGTCTATAGTGGATTAATTAGAATAAGCACCATCAGATGGAGTTTTTTTGTGCCAAAGGAATCAAGACTTCTTTGTATTAAAGAGCTAATTAATTTTTTAAAAAAGTGTTATTAGGCACAAAAGAGGTTTGAGGTGTGAAACCATAATATTCTATAGCTAATCATGACGTGTTTTCTTCTCTTCTTAAGGGATTTACCTTTCAAATGTAACTCAAAAAATATTTAAGTTGTATGTTATGACAGTGTGAAGATTTTCTCACACTTCAAAGTAGTTTAACTTGTGAAAGTAGGTTTGTTATCATTTTTATCGTGTTAATAATTAATGTTTATTATAAAGATTATGTCATTAACATATAAGTTATCGAAAATTTTTACACTGTCACTACTCATAACTTAAACTCTTAAAAATTTATCCTAGATAGAAGTATATTTTTCTTGTGCAGAAGAATGAGCTACGTATACTAGCTAGTGTCCAAAGAGAGACAACGAGACTTTTGATGGTATCCATAAGAAATTTAATTTTTCAGCAGAATCCCTTAGCATTATATATTAATGATTGCTTATATTGTCTCCAAATATGTTAACTATATTTGAGGGGCAAAATGAAAATGAAAGAAGCCAAAGTATTGGGTTCAGGGAATAGCTAGGCATAAGACAGGCATGGCAAGTGGCCAAGAAACATGGAGAAAAAAAGTGAAAGTATTGGAGCATCCCCTATCACAATTTTCTTATCACAATTCATTATCCCTTTCCCCACATTTGTCCATTATATTCACTGTCCCCATCTTATCCATCTCTATCATATTCCAATTTTTGGTTTGTATTATATTCTTCTTCTTTTTTTTTGGCCATCTAAATAAATTAGCTGTGTAGGCTCGAAAATTTTAGAGTAACGGTAAAGTTGTCTCCGTGTGTAATCTATCATGGGTTCGAGTCATGAAAGCAATCACTAATATTTGCATTAGGGATGTAGGTTGTCCACATCACATCCCTGAGATACGGTCCTTCTTCAGATCATGCGTGAATGCAGCTTATGCACGGGGCTGCTCTGTTTTGGGCTGGACTCATATTCCACCTGTCTTCACCCCAAAAGCTTTAGCATTATTCCTCTTGTAGTCAAATCACATTTAGAACTAGAGTTAGTTCAGTTTACGGGAGTTTGGAGTTTTCTATTTACGTTTATACTCCGTCCGTTTCATTTTACCGGACAGTACTTGCATTAGAGACCACGGAGTTAGAAAAAGAAAGCAACAAAACTTTTGACTTAAAAAGATCTCTAAAATTTATGGTCTTCTACATATCCACTTTAGTAACTATAACAACATGACGTAAAATAAAAAGTTTAAATTTAAGAGTTATAGAGTATAAAAAGTTATCATTCATTTTATAATAAAGTGAAAATAGGAAAAGTATCATGTATATACAAAATTAAAAATAATCTGATTCATACATAGTGCATACGCGCGCCCCCATGGAAAAAAGTTATTCCCTCTGTTTATGTTAGTATATAGCATCATTTGTGTGTGAACGAAATTTAAGAACGAACCAAAGACTTTTAATACATACCAACAATACTCTTAAAATTTGTAATTTTAGAATGTCATGACATTTTAAAGGCTGTAAGAACAGGTTATGAATGGTAAAATAAAAATTTTAAAATTAAAACATTTCACAATATAAAATGTGTTATCCTTTTAAAACATATTAAAATAAAAAAAATGCATATAAAATAGGGCAAATATCACTTTTAGTTCCCGATTGAAATTATTTACGTTCGATAATCATAAAAGTGCATAAAATTTATATTGTTTTTTTGTATAAATATATATATATTTCGATTATTAAATAATATATCGGCTTTTGTCATAGGCGTGCATGAAAAGGTAAAGGGCCCAGAAATTGGGAAAAGATTAAGCATTATTGGTGATAGAGTCAAAGGCGACAAATGTCAGGCAAGGGGTAGGGCTAATAAATGGAATCGAAGCAAGTAGCCAAAAGAGGAAAGAGGTATGTGTCTCTCTTTTCTTGTGTCTCATATCAATCAATGATAGACTATAGAGTTGGTACCATTCTTGGACTTTCCCTTTCGGGAATTGCAGCCTTTTGCTCATTATGCTTCTACTTTGCTTTCCTCTCTTCTTCCAACCCATTGTTAGATTCTATTTCCAGTGCCATTAGTGTTTTTCTTAATTCTAACCCATGTTCAATCTTAGTTTTTTTTTTTTATTAACCCCATTAGTATCACTAATACTACGAAAAAATTGAAATTAGCGATGGACAAAATTCTGTAGCTAAATAGAAAAATTTCTCATTAATCTTATTTAGCAACACATTATCAAAAAAAAAAAATTGTCTACAAGCAATTTGCGACAAATTATCGATAAAATTCGTAGCTAATTCCAGTCTTTTTTTAGAGTAATATTTTGTAAATGTATTTATGTACTTATTTTGGCCTTAAAAAATAGCATTCTAATTCTTGGCAGCAAACGTCTAGGGATTTTGATTAATATTTACCATATAGTATCAATATCACCAACCATTATTGTAGGAAAAAATAACAATTTGATGATTCTTCGAGATTATCGAGCAAAGATTGTTTACCCTCAAAATCGGATAACAATTGAATTTGTAAGTAGTTTTAAGAATACATAATTTAACTTGATACAAAACGACAAATTAGATTGCAATTTAAATAAATAATGAAAAAGTAAACGCAAACCACACGAATTGAACAGTTTTAGCCCTGGTTAATTAATGACCTCCGAACCAAGAACTTCGATCGATATCAAGACTGAAGAAATGAGAACTTTAAAGAGAGTAGTAAGAACTTAAAGAGAATAATAATGTGTTGCTTTGGAATGCATGTTACAATATTTTTCAATGAATTATCAGACTCCCTTTATATAGTAGAGAATTAGGTACAATTCTATAAAAGGTAAAAAATCTCTTGATTTGATGATTGTCGGTGCCCTATTGATACGTGTCGAGATTCCCGCCGTAATATCCGACTGGTCATGGATATTCCGGTCTTCTGTTGGTTATGCTAACAACGTTTCTTCGAGCTCGATCGAGGCTAAGGTCGACTCCGAGATTACGGACTCAATGTTCTCGAAGACAGGCATTATAACCCCGAATTCTAGCTCGGTGGGACTCGGGATCGATCTTCAGTCTTTGATTGTCATGTTCCCAACCCGTCATATCGTAGGTGAGCTCGATTTCGACCGTACACAAAGACAAAATCTTGTTTCTCGGCTGTTGAGTTAAAATATCTTCAGAAACTGGTGAATATAGGTACAATTTTCACAAAATAAAAAATAAAAAGTTGAATTTGCTCATCGATTTTTTTACTATACCAAGTTCAACTGTCATTGCTTACGCAATTGGATAGAAGACTCGTCGAAAGAATATGCAAATCGACTTGAAATGCCATTAGTGGGAATTTTAACTTTATAGAAAGAATTTTGGAATATTTGAGAAGCATAAAATTTAGTAAGATTTTGGGCATCTTTACTCCAACACCCAACGGCCTTTTAGCTTAGTAATTATCGTCTATCATTTGATTGACTTAGTAATTAGGTAGACTTGGGACAGGGAAACTTTTTACATACACTTAATATTTACAACAACTCAATAAAGATATAACATATGTTTATACAAAATGTTATCTATTAGTCGTGGTTAATTAAGAGTAGAAGTGTACAAAGCAAACCGATAAACCACACCAAACCGATAATCCGAATCAAATCAGAAAAAAAATCGCGATATGGTCTGGTATTGGAAAATAAAATCTGACCATGATTGGTTTGGTTTGGTTTTAACTAAAACAATTCAAACCAAAATCAAATCAACCCGATAGTACATTTATATAATTTTTACAAATATTTATACATATAAATATCTATTGTAATGTAATTAATAAATATTTCTTAAACTTTTTTACAGTTTTATCTTCTAACGTATTATTTCAAGTTTAGACTTAACATTCTTGAATGGTAAATAAATTTTATAGCCCATAAATGTAGTAACTCAAATAAAGTTTAAATCAATACTAATGCTAACAAAAGAAATTCAATTCAATACTAGGAATGACGAAAGTATTGGATAAATATTTTAGTTTTACATTGGTTTATAATGAAAATGTATAACTTAGTTTATCTTTTTCTTTAGTGCTTAATTATGTAATTAATATTAGTACTTATTAGCTATACTTATTTTAGCATGACATATATAGTATTTTTAGATTATGTTAATTTTTATTATGGCTTATTAATTAGCAATATTTGTTTTATGTAATTTTATTATTTTATCTTTGTTATTGAATATTTTAGTATAATGCTATGACTTATCTCATATTATTGTGTTAATTTTTTGGAAAACACATTATATAGTTGTATTTTACTAGGACTTAAGAAATATTTAGAGCACAAGTTACATATTTTATGCTATGAAGATTTTACCGAAAAAAAATCTGAAAAAACCCTAGAAAAATCGAGATTGAAAAACTCGACTTTGTTGGTTTGATTATAAATTTAAAAACCCGATACCATTGGTTTGGTTTGATAATTGAAAAATCCGAACCAACCCGACTTATTTACACCCCTAATTAAGAGTAGTTTTATGTCATTTTATCACTTATATTTTGGTAAATTAATGTAATTTGGTGTAAATACAAAAAAGTTCTTTTTTCCCTAGAAGGGAGTCTTCTAAAGCTCCTTTTGACACCTGTCCTGCAATATGCTTTTGCATTACTTCATTTTTTAGGTAAACCGTCCCTTATTCCTCACTTTTTCTTCTTATTGGAATATCCATTTTGATGATATATTTTCAGCCATATTAATAGTGAGCGAATAAAATTTTAAACAAATGAGATATATAAGCATCTGGAAATTGGATCAAATATTCTACACATTATTCCTTCACTTAGGACTTAATATTTCTCCTAATTTGTTTACTACAAAAAATAATTCCACTGTAAGGATTATCACCCAAATTTAAAATTGAAATCTTTTTATTCTGGAGGTAAATGAACCAGCGGGATCAACTTTTAAAATGGGTGGGAAGCTATCTACTTCAATGAAGAACAGGATCAGAGAAGTACTACTTCCATCAAATGACACCACATAAATTTTTTGGTGAAAGGAGTCCTCCTACATTAGAATCTACAATCTCGCACGAATAAGCCATGGATAAAAAAGAATTGCAAAAATATGACACTTTTTTGATGTGGTCTTTTATCTTTTGACCATTGCTTGTCTCCATGGTCGTACGCGATAATTTTTGTAAGCAGTGTCGAAATTTATAAAAAAAATAAGAATAATAACTCTAATTATCATACTTCTAGACGATTTTGTTGAGTCTTATGTCACGTTCTTAGTCGTTAACTAAGTACACGTGCAGCACTTGACAATTTGCTCACATTCTTGCTATGCCAAGTCAGCCTTACTACACTCAAGATCGCTAAGAGAATGGTAGAAAGAACACAAGAGAATTGTTGAAGAAAGCTTTGTATTAGAGAGAACTTGAATTGTTTGCTTGATGAATTATAAATGAATGGCCTCCTTTATATACTAGTCTCTTAGGGGCCAGTGTGTAAATATTAATTGTTACACAAGTCCTTAATATTTACAAGATAAGGGCGTTCTCTAGAATTCTCTACAAGCCTAGAAGATTCCAAGGACTTTCCTAGCAAATCCATAAACATCTAGGATCTTCCAAAAGAAATGTCCATACTTCTCTAGAATCTTCTCACAAATGCAAGCATTCCTCCTATGTAAGCCCCCACATGGCATTAATATATGCCAAGTGGTGCTTATGTAGCATGATGACATGGCGAGTCATCACACTCTCCCCCACCTAATGTTGCGACGACCGCGGCGCAATGTTGCTGCATAAACTCTCGGATCTTATCTTTGAATTGCCATAAATCTTCATAACGTTCCTATCTGGCCTCCTCCGGTGATTGCCCCTTCCAATGGACGAGGAACATTGCGGTGGCTTTTTGCCCTTGTTTTCGCCTGGCCTGGTAATCAATAATAACCTCAATCTCCTAGTCGTGCGAGGCGGTGATAGTAATAGGCGCTCGACTTGATTGGCCCCTACTTGGATCATCCTTGTCTTCATGAATGGCTTAAGCATGCTTGCATGGAAGACAGGGTAGATCTTTAGATATGATGGCATGTCAAGCTTGTATGAGATCTTGCCTACCTTGGCGACTATCTTAAATGGCCCCTCATACTTGTGAATCAGATTCTGATGCATGCCCCGTGGTGCCTTAAACTGTCTTGGATTAAACTTCACCATGACCATGTCCCCAACTCTATAGTCTGTGGGACGCCGCTTACGATAAGCAAACTTCTTCATCTTCTTAGCCGCCTTATCCAAGTAGGACTTAGCAGTGTCAAGCTGCTCCTCCTATCATGTGGCCATATGATAAGCCCCCAAACTCTTTCCCTCGAACGCGGCTGGTAATAAATGTGGAGTTTGTGGTTGTTGGCCTATAGCTAGCTCAAATGGTGTCCTCCCCGTGGACTCACTCCACTGCAAGTTATAAGAGAATTGGGCGATGTCTAGGAGCCTTGACCAATCTTTCTGATGTGCGCTTACATAATGCCTCAAGTAGTATTCTAGTAAGGCATTGACCCGTTCCGTTTGTCCATCTGTTTGTGGGTGGAAACTAGTGGAAAAGTACAGTTCCGTACCAAGTATGTCAAATAATTCTCTCCAAAAGTTCCCAGTAAAACGGGGGTCTCGGTCACTGATAATATGCCTTGGTAAGCCCCAATACTTCACCACATTCTTAAAGAATAGCTTGGCGGCTTCCTTGGCAGTGCAACCTGGTGTGGCGGGCATGAAGGTGGCATATTTGGAAAATCTATCCACGACCACCATAATAGTACCATAACCGTCAGACTTCGGCAGGCAAGTGATAAAGTCCATAGTCACGCTCTCCCATGGACGTTGTGTAACTAGTAGTGGCTCCAAAAGTCCTCCGGGTTTTTGTTGCTCAACCTTGTCCTGTTGACAGACAAGACAAGTCTGCACATAACACTCTATGTCATCTC
>AWOL01S0066282.1:18701-30178 GCA_000715115.1 Nicotiana otophora
TGTGGCATAGACACTGTAGGTACCATGCAAGCTCCTTCTCTCTCCATAACCAAGAGATGTTGGAGGTAGGGATCGATCAAAGTATGACAATGTCTAAAGAACTCTTGTCCCAATATGATGTCAAAGATATCCATAGCGGTTACGGTAAAGTTTGTCATACCTTTCCAAGTTCCCAATTTGACACCAACTCCATTAGCTACCCCACGAGCATTTTGTACCTCGGCATTCACGGTCTTGACGCGGGAGTTGGTTGGAGCAAGCTTCAATTCTAGTCTTTTTGAGGCAGCCTCAGTCACAAAATTATGAGTTGCTCCAGTATCCACCATTGCACGAGCAGGCTTGTTGTTGATGGTGAGATCCACGTACTAGTTTCTATTCCCGGTAGGTTGTATAGATTGCTTTGTGACAGCATCGCATAATCCGATCATACCTAACTGTGCAGTTCCCGAACTCTCTCCTTGCGGCTGCTCCTTCCGTTCCCAGACCATGGCGCTAAGGCTCTTTAGGTCGGGACAATTCCTGAAGTTGTGCGGCCCTCTACATATGTAACATCCCTTCTTCTCGGCCTGCGCTTTCTTCTCGGCGTAGCCCTGACGGCCACTCAGCTTTTTGGAATCTTGAGTCTTGTAGTATTGTTGTTGTATCTCCTTGCCTTTGGCACGGTCTCCCCCACTTTTGACATTNGGCATGGCAGTCTCTGAGAGGTATAACACTGCAGTGTTGATCATGGCCTCGTCGTCCTTCACTTTGCCGTGCTTGAAGTAGTTCTCCAAGTGCCAAAGGAAGTTTTCCACTTCTTGCGCATCACGAACACCTTTGAACACCGGGGGTTTGGGAGCCTCGATCTTGGCCTCCCTCGTCACCACAACATTGCTAGCTGCCTCGGTCACGCCAGCACTAACATACTTCTCGAGTGATTCTATCTTTGCCTTCATAGCATCGATAGTACTCAAAGCCTCCATGAGTCTGCACTCTAAGGCAGTGATAGTTTGCCTTAGTTCTATCTCGGTTTGTGTACGTCCCTCCAAGTTATTTCGGATGCTCTCAATCTCTTCAAGAGTGTGCCCCTCAAGAACGCTAAGGGTGCCTTCCACCTTGCCCAAGTGTTGGCCAAATATCTCCACGGCGTCCATCCCCGCGTTCATCTTCATCACCCACTCTTTACTGAGCGAGACGTCCTCAGGCAGGACCTCCACTTCATCCTCGCTTGCCTCAGTGGCAGATGGTTCTTGGGATGTAAGCCCTTCGTTTGACACAACCTCGGGTGGCACCTCCTGGCCCTTGTTGGTGGCATTTCTCTTTTTGTTACGGTCGCTCTTGCCAGCAACATCCTGGATGACGTTGGCTTGGGTGTTGGCAACGTTAATTTCTCCGTCGTTCACTATTCCCTTAGTCGCAACCTGACTCTGATACCACGTTGTCACGTACTTAGTCGTTAACTAAGTACATGTGCGGCACTTGACAATTTTCTCATGTTCTTGCTATGCCAAGTCAGCCTTACTACACTCAAGATCGCTAAGAGAATGGTAGAAAGAACACAAGAGAATTGTTAAAGGAAGTTTTGTATTAGAGAGAACTTGAATTGTTTGCTTGATGAATTACAAATGAATGACCTCCTTTATATACTAGTCTCTTAGGAGCTAGTGTGTAAATATTAATTGTTACATAAGTCCTTAATATTTACAAGATAAGGGCTTTCTCTAGAATTCTCTACAAACCTAGAAGATTCCAAGGACTTTCCTAGGAAATCCATAAATATCTAGGATCTTCCAAAAGAAATGTGCATACTTCTCTAGAATCTTCTCACAAATGCAAGCATTCCTCCTATGTAAGCCCCCACATGGCATTAATATATGCCAAATGGCGCTTATGTGGTATGATGACATGGCGAGTCATCACACTTAAGTTAGAAAAGGTCGTGACTTTAATTTACTTCATCACAATTTTTAACTACAAAGACTCTCTCAAATATTGCAAAAAATTGTACTAGTTGAGGTTCAAGCCTCTGACCTCTTAGAGCAAAACAAGGCTCATGACCAACGCGCCAAGAGACAATTTATGTTAAGTTGTGTAATTTTTTTCTATTTATTCGTTTTCTCATTAGTATTAATACATATATTTAGTAAAAAATTCTGACTTCGTTATACGTGCATTCACCCCTGTTTGTTCCATGGACAGAACTTCACGGTCAAAAGTTAAAAGGGTTGCCCATGGGGCAAGCGAGCGGTAACACTTATTAAACTTGAAGTTTTGTTCCTGGGGCAAGTAGGGACAAAAATTCAAAGCCTTCCACTTTGAGAGTTATTTGTGTAATTCACTCGGCATGAATCCTCGTTATTTTATTTTATTTTATTTTAAAAGGTTTAATGGTATCCACCTACTATATGAAATATCTTACTCTTATCCTCTGTTATATTTCGGAGCCACCATACTTTTGTTGTTAGTACATCGTCTCATATTTACTCTAGCCCCTAATAGAGCTCCCAACCGAAACATAATAGAGGATCATTTTGAACCATAATCAAAAGTAAAAGAGTAAATTTAAACCTTTTTCCGGATATATTTTGACACTGACAATTCACTCCATTAAAGTCAAGGCAAATGCAAAAGGATTTGCTAACAACAAATGTGTGAATGACCCCATAATACTCTTTTTGAAATTCTTCTAATAGCTGGTACCATTTCAAAATTAAAAATAGTCCTATCAAAGCGCGTGTTCGACGGCATAATGAAATATTAAAATTTAAAAAGTTTCGGAATATGTAACATGTTAAAACAAGGGCGGTTCAATGGATCTTGTGACCTAAGACGAAATTATATTGAGATGCCCTTAAATTTATTCTATAAAAATTTTACACTAAACAAAATTTGTTGTCTAAATAACAAATTAATCATTTAAGACAAAAAATAACGAATTTCAAATAAACAAAAAAACTATGAAGAAGAGCACAAAGAATAAAGTGGTGGATTATCGGATGTTGAGGTCCAGAACTTGAAGTGAAAATTTTGATTTGGCTATCATCACAATCAAGAAAAAGAAATAGACGTACATAACATAATAGCTTAAGTTTTGAGCATTGATGGTGTCAAAAATATTTACCCCTAATCAATTTAAAACGATAATTGTAGTTCATTCTATTAATTATTAGCACTTATCGGTGAATATCTAAAATAAGTTATAAATAACCTAATATAATATGTTAAATTATACTAAAAAAAAGTCGGTGCATGAATACTTTTGCGTTCATGCAGTTCAGAGAAGATTGTAAAAGAAATTCATTAAGGTGTCGATATATAACTTATTTCCTATATAAAAAAAAAGGATAAAACTAAAATTGAAGAGTGAAGCAAATATACTAATTAATGAGTGAGCAAATTATCATAATTTATGAACTTATTGGTATAAAATAACCTCAATCAAATAACAAAAAATATACTGCAACACTTTTATTTATAATAATTATTTATATAAATTATATAGTATATAGTAGCAATAATAATAATAATAATAATAAGAGTTTAAAGTAAATTTGGGGCCTTCAAATTTTCGGGGCCAGCCTTTAGAGCCGCCCTGTGTCAAAAACAAAATTAGCATACCATAAAACAGCGAGAGTCGTATTTTTAGAACGACACACCGACTATACTGGAGCTTTGGGTCAATGTCGCCAAAAGCAAGGAATATGCATGCATGTTCCAACAAGAACACCGAAAATACCTAATTCAGTTCTTATTAAAGTGCACTGCATTCTTTCAGCAGTATAGAGAACACAGTTTTTTTGGGTCAATTAAAACAGGTGTAAAGGAAAAGGCTAAACAACAACAAAGGAAAATGATAACTTAAGAAACAGAAATTAATTAACTCGCACTTTAGAGTCCCTCCTTATTGTTCAATGCAAATCCATCACTGGTAAACTCGGCTTCAGCAGATGAATTAATCGCAGGTGGTAGCATCAGTGGCGCTGGAATTCCTTGGATGCTGGTGAAAGAAGCCTACATAAATAACATCAAAAAATTACGTTACGTTTGTTCACAGAAAGTGTTGAATTTTCTTTTTTTTTCCAGATCAAGGTTCATAAACCACCAAATTAGCCTAGATAAACAATTCGCTACTGTTATTTGGAATGAAGGTTTACAACGTAGTCTATACCAGGTAGTGTTGAAAGGCACTATCACTCACCGGAATGTTATTAGGCTGAACCATTTGATAAGCCTGGTGAAATTGATTTCCTTCGCCGCCATTTGCCTCCTCTTCCACCTGAAATTGGTACTGTAGCTAGTGCTATTTTAGTACTTTAAACTGTAAGAGGATTTGAAAACAAAGAAAGATCAAAATATGTAATTATCTGTGTGAAGTTGAATATTAACTCCTCAATTTTATCGAAATAATGTTTACATATATAGTTTGAGGCTACATAAAAGGTACTACTACATAAAATTTGAATTACAATTCAAAATAGATAGATAGAAAAGGCTAGTTTAACCCTCTAAGTAGTAATAATATCTTACTTTATATATCGAGGAAGCATTTTGCAGGTAAGTACAAGTACGACTTTATGAAGTTTAATCACCTCTTAGTTTTTTAGGACAAACAACAACAACAAATTAGCCTAGATAAACAACAAGCGACTGTCATTTATGATGAAGATTAGGTAGTTTGCACATGTAGTGTTGAAAGTCATTATAACTTACTGGAACATCATTAGGCTGAACCATTTGATAAGCTGCGAGAAAATCATTTCCTTGGCCATCATTTGCCTCCTCTTCCACCTGAAATTGGTTCTGCTGCTGCAGCTAGTGCAATTTTAGTACTTTAAATTGTAAGATAATTAATAAACATTCCAAATTCATGACAGGATTCAAATACAAGGATCAAAATATGTATTTATATGTGTGAAGTTGAACATTGACTCCTAAATTTTATTGAAACAAAATTTACATACTTTGGGACTACCTAAAAGGTACTACCCCATAGAACGTAAATTACAATAGTTTAGGATTCAAAATAGGTAGACAGGATAAGATTGTTTGACTCTCTACATAGTAATAATATCATATAAATATATAGAGTAGGATGGAAGTACAAGTAGGACTTCATGAGGTTTACTCATCTCATAGTTTTTCAGGATAAGCAACACCACACATTACCCAAGATAAATTATATGCTACTGTTATTTGAAATGAAAGTTCACAAGGTATTTTACACATGTAGTGTTGAAAGTCACAATCACTCACCGGAATGTTATTGGGCTGAACCATTTGATAAGCCTGGTGAAATTCATTTCCTTGGACATCAAGTGACTCCTCTTCCACCTGAAACTGGTACTGTAGATAGTGCGATTTTAGTACTTTAAACTGTACGATAAATAATAAACATCCAAAATTCATGATGGGACTCAAATACAGGGATCAAAATATGAAATAAAACTTACATATTTTTGAACCGTGTAAAAGGTACTACATAAAATTAAAAATTTCAATATGTTTTTGGATTTAAATTAGGTAGACAGGAAAAGATCGTTTGACCCTCTAAGCAGTAATAATATTATATCTCAATATGTAGAGGAAGTATTTCGCAGGAACAAGTACGACTTTATGAAGTTTAATCACCTCATACTTTTTTAGGATAAACAAAACACCAACAAATTAGCCTAGATAAACAAGTCGCTGCCGTTATTTGGAATGAAGCTGTACAAGGCAATTTAAGCATGTAATGTTGAAAATCACTATCACTCACCGGAATGTTATTAGGCTGAAGCTGAAGCATTTCATAAGCCGGGTGAAATTCATTTCCTTGGCCATCATTTGCCTCCTCTTCCACCTGAAATTGGTACTGCAGATTTTGGTATATTAAAAAGTAAGATAATTAAAAATGTTCCAAAATTCATTAGCATCCAATTACGAGGATCAAAATATGTATCTCTGTGAAGCTGAACATGGGCTCAACTTTACCGAAATAAAATTTACATATTTTGAGACAATATAAAAGGTACTACTTTGTAAAGTTTGAATTACGTACAATATTTTAGGATTCAAATGAGGGAGACAGAAAAAGATTGTTTGACCCTCAAAGTAGTAAAAATATCAGGTATAATATATAGAGAAAGTATTTTGCAGGAAGTACAAGTACGACTTTATGAAGTTCAAACTCATACATTATGAGGATAAACAACACCAACATTAGCCTAGATAAACAATATGCTGGTGTTATTTGGAATGAAGGTTACAAGGTAGTTCCACCACATGTAATGTTCAAAGTCACTACTACTCACTGGAAAGTTAATAGGCTGAACCATTTGATAAGCCGGGTGAAATTCATTTCCCTGGCCATAATTTGCCTCTTCCACCTGAAACTGGTATTGTAGCCAGTGATATTTTAGTACTTTAAGTGGTAAGATCATTAATAAGCGTTCAAAAACTCGTAACGGGATTCGAAAACGAGGATCAAAGTATTTGATTATCCGTTGAAGTTGAACATTGACTAGTCAATTTTATCGAAATAAAACTTACATATTCTGAGACTACGTAAAAAGTCCTCCATATAATTCAAATAAAATATTTTAGGATTCAAAATATTTGAAAAACTTGTAGACAGAAAAATTTGTTTGACTCGCTAAGTAGTAATAATATCAGATAAAATATATAAAGGAAGCATTTCGCAGTACAAGTACAACTTTAAAAAGTTTAATTACCTCACAGATTTGTAGGTTATTTAGCATGTATTCAAGGTCTCAAATTGCTTGAAATAGCCAATGAAATTATTTGCTAAGAACAATTTTCATCTCGGGAAGTGATGATGGATGATATACTAGCATATAAACCAACCTTGTAGGACTGGAGTGGGACGATATCACACAGGAAATCAAGAAGTTCTTCATTCCTTATGGCCCTAGCAATGTCATAACGCTTCAGAGTTCGACGTTTGACTTGCTCAGCTTGCATCCACGCACGAAGTGTGAGTTCAAGAATGAACATCTCAGTTGCTTTTGCAAACAAAACGATAGAATGTGCGCTAACCATCTGAATTCACACATGCCCATTAGAGGTTAAAAAATTTTTTAGTACCCACTCCCCAGTTAGAGATGCAGCAGATCAAGAAAAGTTAAAAAAAAAAAACACTCTCTCAAGCTTTTCAAGTTCCAACTAGTAGCAGATCGAAAAAATAAATCAAATTAAAACGACCCTTGCCAATGTGAATGGAAAATCACAACCATGAACATACCTTTACTTGATCGTTTGACTTAATTGCGCGCCTGATCCTTGCAAGGGGCAGCTCTTGTTTTTTCTTTAGCTCTAAAAATAAAATGAAGCGGCTGTGAAAAGGTAAAACCAACAGGGAAAAACAGCAGCGAAGTAAACCCTACGATCTCTAAAAAATAAGAGGATCTTTTACTTACAATTTGATTTATTGATTTTTATGATTCTAGTGTTGCTTTCAATGACATGACCTGCTTACAACTGTTTCATGACTGGTGGAAGCAAAAATGTGCAACATATATATATTTGTAAATTTTCATATGGAACATATCTTTTTATGTGATGATTGAGATACTTCTAACAAAATCAACATATGTGAGGGCCGTGGCAGGTCGTAAAACCGGCCCAAAAGCTCAAGAATAACCTTTGATCATGCATGAATGTATCATATCATTAGTCTCTGTAGGTGACTATGTGTAAGGAGAAAAAAAACACCTGAAGCTTGAAGAATTTCTTCGACTTGTTGTTTCCAGAAACAGAGGAGCTTCGCTCTTAGCAAATGCATGAAACAAGGCTCCCTTTTATCTTCATCCTAGATACGCAAGGAAACCAAAGGGATAAATCTCATCTTATATGAACGGTAGCTATATGTAAAAAAAAAAGGTTTCGGTATAAAGCTCGATAGTATTGATTACCTGCTGAGTTTTGTTGTTACTTGGCAAGCAGCTATGAATACCAACCGGCTTTTGCATTTCTGATGACAGAGCTGATGAGGATTTTGGGAATTCCATTGACGAAACGTTCAGATCGATGTCTTCACCAGATTGATAATATTTGGGGAAGAAGGGGCTTTAAATAGCAGAAACACTATGCCGTAGCTCCTTCTCCCACCCCCAGGAGAGCTACTACGCATTAATTTTGAAGTCATCGTTAGGTCCATATTTATTAGGAATATAATCTCAGATATATTCATCATTAATAAGGATATAATCCTCCACTCAACCATTAATTGATTTTCTTTATGCAGATGTGTGGAATAATAAGTGCTTATTTGTCGCACTATAGATTTTTTTCCCTGACGAGTATCTTGAAAATGTAGTCCCACCATTCATCAAAATAACTAAATAAATAAATAAAATAAAAACAAGAAGAAAAGAAAAAAATTCCATATTGGTTCTTTTCATCGTGGAACCATCTACAGTATGTTTAAGCAAAGGACTTCTGACGTTGGTCGTAAAAGGAAATGAAAGGTAGGACAGGCGACTTTTAAGCTGTTGTTTGAAGAGAGAATTGGTGTCATGGCACCAAGATGTGATTAATCATAGTCCGTCTAATATGTCTGCAAACATGGTCACTCTCCCACCAGCGGTTCAGTGTCTTGTTACTCACTATTCTTTTTCATCTTTACATGGCAACAAAACTTTTCTTCGTCTGGGGGGAGAATAATTCACAGACAACAAATTTCACATGGAAGTTATATGCACATCCACCAACCGATAGAACCATAAGTTTACTCCCCAAATAGTTAAGCAATAGAAAAAGTCTAATAAATTTTGCCTTGGGAGTTAGCATTTTAGTGGAGCATTATTTATGCAATAATATAGGTAGGAGAAAATGATTTTTGCCTGTTACACCAACGGAAGCCAAGGATAACAGGAAGATTTTGTTCCATGTGTGTTTACATATAGCCCAATAAAAAAGAGGGGGAAAAAAGGAGAGGAAGGGACAATGACTTGATCGTCTTTGTTTATCTAGTTGTCTGATCTGCTTAACTTGAGAGTTAAAGCACATTGTCTCTTTGGATGTTCATGGTTAGGTTTAGCTTGATTTTTACGCAAAAATAAGCCAATCAATTAAGAGTGTTTTCTAAATATTTACTAGATGAGTGTAGCCAGTGCCGAGAATGTCATATGCCCGACTATGTATTTCTTTTCTATTTTACTTCTTCATTTTCTTTGTTTTACATACAACAAACACAATGTAGCTCACAACAACTCAATGCACAAATAGCTGAGACAGGCATAATGCACACAGAGCAATGCCACCATGAAGTTCATACATATTTGAGAGACCAAAAAATTTGTCATCACTAAAATGCAGTTTATGTTACTAACACAAACCTATCAAGGCATCGAAGCTTGACATCATTATGATTTGAACTTTAACACCATAAGTATCTTCCCACTTCAACAAAGTACAGATTCTAGCACTATTTTGCAGTCAGAAAGCAATTAAAAGCATTCAAATAACAAATAAGAAAGAACAAACAGAAGTACAAGAAAATGGTAATATCACTGCTCTGCCTCAACATCACTGCCAACTGATGTTGGTTAAAACAACAAAGAATAAATCACTTAACTAATCTACTTTAACAAGTTTGATAAACATGTTCACTCACTCACTGAAATATTTTTATCTAAAGAAAGTCCATCAAAAATCATAATGACAATTCTACGAACTTTTAAAAAATGATAGGCATAGCAAAGTATAGAACATCAAACATAGATTTGGGCATACCAAGTTGTTCTTAAGCATCTTCATAAGGAGTTATTGAAGGATTGTGCAATTCTCTACTGTGATAATGTTATTTCAAAACCAAAATGACAATCAAACAAACTTTTAAAAATATGTTAAGCAAAGAAATGAAATAGGTAACTCAAATTTGTACCTGTCCAAGTTGTTCTTGAGCATCTTCAACAAAAAGTGTGGAAGGATTGTGTAATTCCCTAATGTGATAACGTCATTTTCCTTCGTTGAGTAGCTAGTTAGACCAGCGAGCACTTGTCTCAAGCATCAATTGGTAACACATAATGTTAGTAAGAAGAATATCAAGATAAGAAAAACTAATATGACAAAAGCAACTAAGTTACACTAATCAAAGAACACCAACTCTCTTGATAGCAATATTTGAGACAGAGCCACCCTTACTGGAGTTTAAAGTAGTTTGATTTTTCAGATATCTAGAAAATGGTTATCAGGTGGGTCATGGGTTGTTCCTTTCTTTAAGGATTTAAAGGATTAATAGTCAAATCTATCAATTGGGGCCTGGATGCTGAACCTAAAGTTGGAATGCAGCAAATGGGAAAATGGGATTTTCTTCTTCAACCCATAAAATTTCGAGAACTTGTAATAAATATATGGCATACACTCCAAATACATGCTAATAGCACTTCGTTACGGACCTAACCAGCAAAATCAGCACCAACATTAATCAGGTTATAAAATTGAGAGAAAGCTTGATGAAGGAAATTCCTTATGGAAAGAAACATCAGCATACAAATGAGATATCTCAATTGGATATGGGATTATCTAGGAAAGAATTTGCTCCTTTGGTGATTTTACAAGCCTACTTTATAATGTGTGCAAAGTCTTCTCCATAAGTGGCAAAAAGTTATGGAATTAGAGATTTCAAACTTTCTGCTTAATTAAACCTTTCAAGCTTTTTGCTTTCAAGATAGTAAATCTCAATACTGTGATTTTCCTATCTAAAAGAAACAAATACAAAAAAACTTACGCACGTTCATATTTCTTCTTCAGAACATTATATTTAGGTTAAAAATATACAATTTACAGTAAAAGCTTTACCAAAGGTCAGAGATATTCCCAACTTTGATTCTTATGTTCTTATTTGGTGCTACTACTTTTCCTATTAACAAGAAAAAAATACAAAAGAAGAAGCAAAACCTACCTGAGAAAATTGTGAAAGAAGTTCTCCGCATGCCGCCGCCTGAAGTTAAATGTCAGCTGCCATCTCCTCACTTGACTCAATGCCAACCCATTTACCTCGCCTTCTCCAAGTCAATCATAGAATCGCCTAGTAAGTAGTAATCCATCACATAAAAGTTTGAGAAAGCACCAGCTTATTTGGTGATTTCAAAGACTGGCTTTCCACTTAAGCCTCGGATGATTTCAAGACATTGACACCATCCAGAACACCTGGTATGTGGCATCAAAAATCAAACTTTTCCTTTATATGTGTCAAACATCTTTTACTTAAAATTGGAATTGCAATTGCTATTTTGCCATTTCGATTTTTGTATATCGATTCTGTACGTAGTTACCATTCACTGCTCTATTTTTTTCTCTTTCACATTGACTGCTCTATTATATAACCGAGTAAATTAAAAAATAACCGACTGTCACGATGAATATATTATATTATGTATGTTCATTTAGTACTCAGTTGTAAATAAGCTTCCTGAAGAAATTTATCCATATGCGGCTCCGCCGTAAATATGTTTATACATTTAGTACTCCATTGGAAATAAGCCTCCTGAAGAAGC
>AWOL01S0066290.1:11550-37736 GCA_000715115.1 Nicotiana otophora
TATATATTTTCTTCAATCCAAGTGGCTTTTATTGATAAATATTTTGCAAAACGGTGCACCTTTCTCTTTATTTCATTTATTCCACTCAAAAGCCAACCCACCAGCCCACACTTTAACTTTTACATAATTAATCACAATTCAAGTGCTTATGAGAGGTGACAAGGTTCAAATATATGGTCAATTCAAACAAAGGGGTCATGCTTGTTATGTGGTTGCCAAAGAAACAGGAGTATAGACTCAAAGGGGTTAACTGCATTACATAACCTTTAGGCGGGTAAACTATATATATCTGGCTCAATAAAAAAACGCCTATATCACTTCCCAGACTTAACAAGACTACTATTTCGCTTTGCATACACACGAGGCAAGTTCTAGACATCAAATGCAATGCACAGAATACATACAAAACTTACACATACATGTCACATAATTCATTCAGGATTGGTTTTATCATGACACTCCAGTCAAAGCAGTTAAGCAAATTTAAGAATCTACGATTTAATCTAGAGTAAAACGCTGAGCCTAAGCATTACAACCAGAGTACTCACTATTCTCAAGGCATAACAAAGTTAAAAGATATCGCTACAATTCAATTCCTAGCCCAATGGTTTTTGCTCCTACAATAAAACTAACTACACCCGGTTCAACTAAAAGCCCTTGGAAAAGAACCGCGGCACAAAGAAACAATAAGGGGGAATTACTACACTACCTACAAGAAAATCTTTTTGGGTTTTTTAGACTTAATTCTCTCATGAAAACTATCTAGGAGATCCATCGTCGAGAAGAGTCCAATTTATTTTTTTTCAATTTTGTTTTTAAAAGGCTAAGACGACCTATCTAAAAAGAATAACCTAACTAAAAAATTATAACTAAAACAAAACTAATATTTACAAGTTATCACCCCACACGTATTTCATGCAATGTCCTTAGTGCATACACAAATTAACAAAATAAGAAAGAATGAGTAGGGTGTTGGAAAACACTCCCTGGTCAAGCTGTGTCATCGCCTTCCTCCTTTGAGGCTGCCCACTCCTCATCTTGTGCTTCCTCCTCCTTATCCTCTTCATCCTCATCATCCGACTGCTCCGGCTCGGCCTCGTACTGCTCAGGTGTGTTGATATCGTCATCATCTGGGAGTCTATATCCATCACCAAGCCCAACCAGCTGCTGAGCATGAGCATTGAGCGGGAACCGCTCACCCAATATGGCCCTCTCCTCTGTAGAGGCCGGCTGTCCCCAGATCCGAAGCTGCAAATCCATCATCCCATATAAATGGGCCATAAAGCTATCATTATGAGAATTGCGCTTGACACGTGTCAACGATGACATAGCAATCTCCTTATTAACCCGGGTACTTGTAATGTCCATTACTTTTAGGGGCTGATCAATGATGTGATCGAAAACTGCTTCATCTTCAACCTCTTCTTGTCTCAAGAACTGAGTTAACATATTTTCAAATGGCATTCGATCCTCTTCCTAGTTCTCACTAGAGACATCTGGTAGTAGATCAAATGACCCACATTCACCCTATGACCCGTCATGAGGAAATATAGCACACACGTCCTCTCACGGCTAATAAGCGTGTCATGATTGCAAGGAAGGAGCCGTGTATTAATCAGTTTCAGCCATACTTGAGCCTCTGCCCTCATCTTCTTCTTGGGGAATTTCCTGTGCCGACTTGTTTTCTTATCCCAAACCCAAGCTGCCACATAATTGAAACCACAAAGAGTGTGTCTCAGCTCTCGATATGTAGGACGGGCGATGAAGTAGTCCAATGGCTCATGAGGAACATCCGGAGCACCTAATAAATTACATATTGCCGTGGTTGAAAAATCTATCAACCGTCCACGAATCGACACCAGTTGTTCAGGATCCTTTGGATCAAACCCGACATAGAATTCCCAAACCAGATTGAGATTTATATCCCCTGTATTTTTGAACACATAACTTAACCCCAACTCATAGATGCCTCTCCAAATTGCTTGGTACTTGGCTTGGAGGCGACACTTATGAATAACAACTTCTGGATGTACGTGTTTTGGCCTACAACGCCTGTACCAATCCTTAGTGTGTGAGGGTATGCTTTTGAGTCCAAACTCCCACTGTCCTTGAGGTTGTGGACGAGTGGCTACTATAGCTTCTATGACTTGTAGTCCTTCACCTTGACTGGAAGTAGCTCCCCCCTTTCGCTTCTTTGGGGGAGGTACGGAGGTAGCCTTAGCTTTAGACGGAGCAGTGGATGTGGCTTTGCCTTTTCCGATGTCTTTTCTTGGAGGCATATTCGTTCCTACACAAGCGAGCATGAATGAGTTTAAGATGCATTGCAACATGTCAAAATATGGTCTTTCCATGCCACACTTAAGAGTTTAACACATGATTATCAATAATTTCCAAGGTTACTCAGACTTCACCTCATTATTTCTTAGTATGAGAATCAAGCAATGACACATGGGTGCTTTCTCTAATGTCGAAACATCGGGCTACCAGTGAGCCACCCCACACTTAAAATTTTAAATTGGTGCATGACTACATAGCACTAGCCTGATAATCCCGGAGACTCGGGCTCCAATGGGGACAAAGAATGCCTTTGAGGCATTATAACAAACAATTAGCATGCACTATTCCATGGGAGTGCTTGTAGGGGTGATGGATTACCTCACCCTCCTAAATCAGCTTGGGAGTTCCGTACTACCACTTGTTCACACAATAGCAACACCATTCCTATGGGGTTAATGGGGTTGGGCCACACAAACACATTGTTACAAAGAAGAACAACCCCAAATTTTGTGTCTAATGTCATGCATGCACCCAACTCGAAATTGCCAAAGAAAGGAGATAGAAATCATACCTTAGATGTTTAAGAGGAGGGATTTGCCTTTGAATTGCTGTTGCAGGTGAATTCTTCTTGAATCAATGGGATGAGTGTGTCTTCAATGGGTTTGTGTGGGAGGGGGTTTGGCAGAGTTCGTGGGTGAGGATGTGTGCTTGAGTGTGTTTTATGAGCAGTGAGGTTTGGGCGTTATGAGATGTGTGCTTGAGTGTGTATTCAAATTTAGGTTAGATGTTTTTAAGGGAGGGGGTTATAAGAAATAAGGGGAAAAAAATTAAAATACGCCGAAAATGATACTTACCTGGCGACGCGTGCTTACTGCCTCGCCTTACCCCTCGTGAGGTGAGCTCCAACGCGAGCTCTTCATCAGGAGACGCACAGTGCACTGTACGCCTTGCTGAAATTACCTGCAAACATGTTAGTACCTAAAAACGAAAAGAAAAATTCTAACTACACTAAAAATCAACTGCGAATTGGGTTGCCTCCCAACGAGCGCCTTAGTTAATATCACAACATGATGAATACAACATTACAATGGGTTGCCTCCCATGAAGCGCCTGATTTAACGTCGCGACACGATGTAGGCAATCGACTTAAGGCTCGCTCAACATTGGTGGCTCTAGTAAATGAGTCACCGACACTACTTTCGTGTCATTCATGCCCAAATAATGTTTTAACCTATTCCCATTGACTCTGAACTTGCGAGAGACATCTTCTGAAGCAATCTCTACGGCTCCGATGGGATGAATCTCTAGCACACAAAATGGTCCTGATCATCTTGACTTCAATTTGCCTGGAAACAACTTCAATCTCGAATTGAATAATAGTACGTCTCCCGACTTAAAATTTTGCTCAAGAATGTTTTTGTCATGCACTAGTTTCATTCTTTCCTTATATAGCCTTGTACTCTCAAAAGCATGGTAACGAAACTTGTCAAGTTCATGCAGCTTTGTGACTCTATTAGTTCCAGCGGCCTCCACGTCCATATTTAATTATCGCAACGCCCAGAAGGCTTTATGCTCTAACTTATCTGGCAAGTGACATGAATTTCCAAACACAAATTTATACGGGGACATATCAATCAGAGTTTTGAATGCAGTGCGGTAAGCTCATAGCGCATCATCCAATTTTCTCTCCCAATCAGTCTGAGTAGCATTTACAGTTTTGTTCAAAACACTCTTGATTTCTCTGTTTGACACCTCGACTTGACCACTTGTTTGTGGGTGATACGGAGTAGCAACCTTATGGCGAACACCATATTTCTCTAACAGCTTTGCAAAGGCTCGGTTGCAGAAGTGGGTGCCCCCATCATTGATGATAGCCCTTGGAGTGCTAAATCAGGTGAAGATGTTTTTTCTCAGGAAACCAATAACTGCCTTCGCGTCATTTGTTGGAAGGGAAATGACTTCTACCCATTTCGAGACATAGTCCACCACTACAAGTATGTATTTGTTATTAGATGAGCTGGAAAATGGTCCCATAAAGTCGATTCCCCATACATCGAATACTTCCACCTCTTAAATTGGGTTCATGGGCATCTCATGTTGACGGGAAATATTCCCCGCCCGTTGGAACTCATCATAACTTTTCACCCATAAGTGTGCATCTTTAAACAACATCGGCCAGTAAAAACCTGATTCCAACACTTTAGCCGCTATCTTTATACCTCCAAAATGTCCTCTATTCGGTGAAACATGACATGCCTGCAAAACAGAAGATTGATCTATCTCGGGAATGCATCTCAAGATCATATTATCAAGACAAATCCTAAACAAATATGGTTCATCCCAGAAATACATACGACGATCACAGAAAATCGTTTTCTTTTGCACAGAAGACAAGTCATAGGGAACAATACCGCTTGCCAAGAATATCTGCATACCATGGTGTATCCTCGAGGCTTGTTGCTAAGAGTTGTTCATCTGGGAAGGTCTCCATGATCTCCACCTCAACCTTCTTCTCTGCTCCTTCAAGCCTAGACAAATGATGAGCAATTTGGTTTCTATTCCCTTTCGGTCCCGGATTTCCAAGTCGAACTCTTGTAGCAGTAACACCCATCGAACTAGGCGCGACTTTGACTCCTTTTTCTCAATTAGGTACCTGAGAGCAGCATGGTCAGTGTAAACAATTACCTTTGAGCCTATCAGGTATGACCTGAATTTATCAAATGCGAACACCACAACTATCATCTCTTTATCTGTCACTGTGTAGTTCAGTTGGGTGCCGCTCAAGATTCTACTTGCGTAGTAGATCAGATGCATGACTTTATCTTTTCGCTGCCCAAGAACTGCTCCCATAGCATGGTCGCTTGCATCGCACATCAGCTCAAAAGGTTGCCCCTAGTCGGGGCCCACTATGATTGGTGCAGTCTCCTGTTTCTTTTTCAACTCTTCAAATTCTACCCTGCAGTCATCAGAAAACACAAAAGGGTGATCTTTTTCAAGCAGTTTACACAAGGAGTTTGCAAGTTTGGAGAAATCTTTTATAAACCGTTTGTAGAAACCGGCGTGGCCAAGGAAAATTCTTATTGCTTTGACGGAAGTGGGTGGTGGTAGCTTTTATGTCACATCAACCTTTGCACGATCCACCTCAATGCCCTTACTTGACACTAGGTGCCCCAAGATTATACCTTCCTGTACCATGAAGTGGCACTTTTCCCAATTGAGCACCAGATTAGTCTCCACACATCTTTTCAGTATTCTTTTCAGATTCTTTAGGCAATCATCGAATGAGTCTCCCACCACTGAGAAATCATCCATGAAGACCTCCATTATGTCTTCTACCATATCTGTGAAGATGGCCATCATGCACCTTTGAAATGTGGCTGGTGCATTGCATAGGCCGAACAACATTCTCCGGAAAGCGTAGACGCCATATGGACAAGTGAATGACGTTTTCTCTCTATCTTTTGGGGCAATGGAAATCTGATTATGCCCCGAGTAGCTAGATAGATTGGCTGTTCACCCGAACAAGGCCTTGTTCAATCTTTTGTAGTCCATACAAATTCGCCATCCCGTGACTGTTCTTGTTGATATCAACTCATTGTTCTCATTTTGCACTACAGTTATTCCACTTTTCTTTGGCACACATTGGACTGGGCTGATCCAGTTGTTGTCGGAGATGGGGAAAATAATCCCCGCATCTAACCACTTTATCACCTCTTTTTTCACAACTTCTTTCATGTTGGGCTTCAACCTTCTTTGATGTTCTCTAGAAGGTTTGTGGCCATCTTACAGTAAAATCTTATGCATATAGAAGGCCGGGCCGATACTCTTAATGTCTGCAATGGTCCAACCAATTGCAGTTTTGCACTCTATCAATACATGCAAAAGTTGTTCTTCTTGCACATCTAACAAACCAGATGAGATAATAACAGGTAAAGTTGAGTTAGGTCCCAATAAATCATACCTAAGATGAGGTGGTAGCGGTTTCAGTTCCAACTGTGGTGGATCTTCGATCGATGGCTTAGCTGGAGGAGTCTTTCTTTCTTTTAAGTGCAAAGACTCAATTTCGAGCTCTCTTTTCCAGAACCCTAGGCCTCCAAGATCCAACACCCACTCCGCCAAGTCCTCTCAATTTACTTCTTCTAAGTTCGTGAGACAAGAAGCTATAGGGTCTTTAGCGTTTAAAGTCTCATCTTCCTCCTCCAAAATTACATCCACAACTTCTGTGAGAGAGAAGTTAGCAAATGCACTTGGTCGCCGCATAGACTTTTGCACATTGAATGTTATCTCTTCATCATTCAGTCTCATTTTTAGCTCTCCAGTTTCACAATCAATCAGTGCTCTCCCAGTGGCCGAGAATGGTCTTCCCAAAATTATGGGAATCTCCTCGTCAACCCGGCAGTGCAGAATGATAAAATCTGCTGGAAACACAAACTTTCCAACCTGCACTAGTACATCATCAAGGATACCTGATAGCCTCTTCACTATCCGGTCGGCTAGCTATAGTAACATGGATGTGGGTCTTGCTCTTCCAATGCCTAACCTTTTGTAGATAGCCAAGGACATCAAGTTTATGCTTTCCCACCAATGACACAATGCTTTAGCAAAAGCATAACTACCTATTGTGCATAGGATTGTGAAACTCCCTGGGTATGACAACTTCTCAGCTATGGGTCTCGTCACGATAGCACTACAGGTCTTGGTTAGGGTAACATTGGCCAAGTCTTGGAAGTCAAACTTGCGAGACATCAAATCCTTCATCATTTTGGCATACCCAGGCATCTCCATCAAGGAATTAATCAATGCAATGTTTACCTGAATTTGTTTCAACATCTTCATGAATTTCTTATACTGCTCATCCTTTTGATATTTGGCCAATATCTGTGGCAATGGTACTGGAGGTCGCTTCCTTCCTGTGATTTGAGTTTTATCTTGCTCAGGCATTGCTTCTACTGTCGTTTCTCGTGCTACCTTAGTCTCCTTCGCAACCTCTTTTTCTTTGCTTGTGCCCTCTTGTGCATGTTGTACCCTCACCTCAGTTAATCATGTTGAATCATCTACCTCAAGGATCACCCCATGTAACATAAATAATATTTCGTAACACCCTTGAGATAGGGTGTTACTCATATTATCCATCGGGCATAGACTATCATATCTTGCTACCCGATTACAATGTTGAAGTTGTTTACCTAAGAGTGCTCTAATTCAATTCTAAGCCGTACCCTACGTGTGCACTATCCGTCCCATAG
Organism: Nicotiana otophora; assembly: GCA_000715115.1. Lineage (NCBI taxonomy): Eukaryota > Viridiplantae > Streptophyta > Magnoliopsida > Solanales > Solanaceae > Nicotiana > Nicotiana otophora. The sequence goes on from AWOL01S0066290.1 coordinate 19,074, forward strand.
CTATGGTCCAAGAGGTTTTGGACCTCTATTTGGATGGTTTTAGACCTTATATAGGCTTCTCAACAATGCAAAACTAAGCGATAAACAAAACACATATTGGACTTCAAATATGGCAGTTAAGGGCTAGCCTCCACACTCAAACAACAAATGCACACGAAACAGGTTTTCATGTTAGTCCATTTTAGAATTAAGAACCTTAAGCCCTATAGACATGATTTCTATGTGACTATGCATTAAAACATATAAGAGGTTTCAAAGGCTAGGCGCTGCTTATCTCTAAATTATATGATTGTTGCATGCTGATTTGAGATTGCAAATTTCTAGTTATTTAACCTATAGATGTTGTGTCTAGGTGTGAATCGCTAAGTGACAATGAAATCTATTGGAGGAAAGCCCAGAATTATTCATGCTTTCTAACAATAGCATACGCAAAACAATGTTTGAGCGATTTAACATTAACAAATTATGGCGGGTAATTATATCCTATAGGCAGGATCTCTAACGTTCAACACTTAGAGATGTTTTTATCATCATACCTTAATCCTATAGGCATATTTTCTAGGTGACAGTGGCAAACAGAATAGTCAGAATACTGTAGGCATGATTTCTAGTGAATGCTGGTGCGAATTGAAATCAATGACATTTATTCCTATAGGCAGGTTTTCTAGTAGCACGTAGCAGTAAGCATAATTGCAGCACTTTGAATTCATGTTTGCTAGCAGATTGTGTGTATCTGTGTGTTTCCCCTAGTGGCATGATTTCTATGTACACATAGTGATAGAATAACATATATATAACAAGTAAATCATTGAGTCCTATAGGCATATTATCTACCTATTTGGAATGCAAATATTAGAAATCTACCCATTTCCCACTTTACTAATACCCCAATCGTTTATACAAAGTTATTACAGTCCCATTAATGTGTAAGATATAAAAGTTATACAAATAATGACAATAAGCCCACAACATGCCCAAATGAAATACCCAGCACTGTATGGGCCTTCAACAATTCTCACACAGCATACTCAGACTTCTAACAAGGAGTCGTATTCATCAACACAACTCCAAAATCTATAGAGGAGCCAAAAGTTAATTCATATAACCATATTGCCAAGCATTGCATCATGTAAACCAACGGACTTAGATGTACAACAGATAATAGGAAGAAAGGGGTTGGATGGGGGTAGTTTAAGTTTTAGGGAATGACTAAAGACCCAAATCCTAGTGTGTCAGAGTTCACAAGGGCCTCAAATGGACCCCGAGTAGTGCTCACACTAAGAGGTCAGCAGTAAGGCCTAGGTAGCCTTGGCTTTCAGCTGACTAAGAATAAGAAGTTCATAATAGCATAAGTACAAAATGAGGAGAATGGACAATGGATGATGGACAAAACTGGGGTACACACTTATAACCTAAAGTAGACATATCCAAGTTGAGCATACAGAGCAACTAATCAAGAAGGCCAGTAGGTTCAGCAGGATTTCCATACAAAGCAAAGTATCACATAGACAACCATATTTTGAAAGAGTTGGGGAAGAAATAGGTTTGCATGGGTATACAAAGATTATCATGTGCAAATGCATGATACTAAACCAGTTGAGACCTAAAAGGTCCAAATTAATCTTAGTGTGCATCCTAGTATCATAAGATAGACATATTAACTCTCATTAGGAAGCATGACTGCATTGAGACACGATAGTGAGCACACATTATGACAAAACCATATGTGGGAAGGGTCTGGGAGAAACAAGTTTGTAGTCACAGATGCACAATACAAACAAGTTAAAACCTAAGAGATTATGCTAAACATACATCCTAGTGTCATGCTAATCAGTATTTAGACATAATGGGGGATGCACATTGTGACAAGCCAAATAATCACTGAAAGAATAGGATATCAGATGAACCATAGACATGCTGGGGAACATATTAGCACAAAAGCAAGATCATAGAGAATGGTCTTAATACAAATTGAAACACATTGTACATGCAAGACAAATATTACAGAAATTCAGAGCAGTATGAGATAGCAAGTTCATACCAAATAGCACATGTAGGGATTCTGGGATTGACACAATAGACTAATTAACTAAAGAATATCTAAGTTATGCCATAAAATAAAATGGTTCAAACAGGGCAGGGAAAACAAGTTGAGGTAACTGTTAAGATCTCAGTCAATCACTAATGGGGTATGGGGATCATGCTGAGTGACACAATAGTAGGGGAACATGTCATAATTAACACAGGAAGTTCTAGCACAAGTGTGAAGCATTCATTATAGAGAATAAGGACAAATCAAATAAGTATGTTTTAGGGAACATTCAGGCACCGATACACTGGCAAAACGAACTTAAAAGGGTCAGATTATCCAAGTTAGACTTAGGTAATCTTAGAACTAGCAACATTAGGAGTAAGTTAAATGCTAAAGAGACTTAGAACAAAGTAGAATTAACAGAATCGTGCATAAAAGTAATCCAGAAAACATATTAAGCCATGGATTTCAGAGGTGAGAACACATGTAAATCAAAGACACATAGGGATGAAATTGCAAAAGTCAAGTGGCTTACTAGTTAAACAGACAACAATAAAGAACAAAAGATCCACAAGAACCCGGCAACCTCAATGCATCAAAGTTCCCAAGGGCTTCGAAAGAACCCCGGGCAATGCTCGTACCAAGAGAAGGTTCGAACAATAGACTCTCAGTGTCCTTGGCGTTAAGCCGACCAACACAAAACTCAGAACAAGATAATGAAGGAATTAATAGAGTAAAGCTTCAAATTTTAGTGAGATTATATCAATTCGGTCCTTTTTCAAAGAGGAATGGGGAGGGGTTTATATAGTGACATAAATCGAACAAGTAAACAAGAAAAACTGTAAAATCAAACATAAATAAGGAAGTATTAATATGCAGAATCAATAAAAATCGGATTAGGGAAAAAATAGGTAAACCCTAATTGACAGAAATCAAAGATTGACCAGGAATCTTGGCTAATCGAATCCATATAGCCATAGTCTTGATGTATATGGACTAGATATTGTCCAGATTCAAATGGTTGAAGTGAATGGAAAAAATCAAACAGATGGTACTTGTCATATTTAGGCAAGTACTAAGTAATACCATGGAGAAACACCTAGTAGCGGAGAAACACTAGTATGGTAAGTGAATGATGGGAGAATCCCATTATCAACGAGATTAGGGAAAGATTTGGAGAAGGCGGCGATTAGGGTTTTCTGGTGGGAGGAGGAGCGTTTGAGGGTGGCTAGGTAGAGACAATGGGTCTCTAGGATTAGGGGGTCGGATTTAAGAGAAGGGGTTAGTTTATTAGGGGCCGTTAATCATTTGAGATCAAGTGCCATGATGAAAGAATGGGGTTGGCGGGTCGTTTAAACGGGTTACCGGCCGAGTTATTTTTAAAAAGGTGGTTTGGTTTTGGGCTTGGGGTAATTGGGCTAATTCTGATCCGAAAATTAGTTAAGATTGGGCTATTATTTAAATACCCAAAATTTATCAAAACAATTTATAAAAAATACTTGATAAATAAATAAAAATATTATTTATGCACTAAAATGATTAAAAATTATACATTTGTATTATAAAAATATAAAATACTATTTTGACACAACTAATATAAATAAGCATTTCTGTTAAGATATAGGCTATTACTGTAAAATTGCGCAAATAGCTTAAAAATATTAATGTAATTACAAAAAATGAAGCAAAATATTTGAAACATGTATTATAGGTGCAAGAATAATAAATTTAAGTAGTTAAGTCATCATAAAATAATTTGAAGGAGTAATTAATAAATATTCAAGCAATTTAAATACAGAAAAATCAATTTTAAAGCTCTAAAAATTATAGGAAATTATAGAAAAATGATTGTATAGATTTGTAAATTAATTAATGATGTAAAAATGATGTTTTGAAAGTATATATGTATATTTCTGGGAAAGTATGAGGGCAAAATTGGGTATCAACAGCTGCCCTCTTTACCCGGGAATGATGAAAGAGTTGTCGGGTAAAGAAAATAATGATCAATGTTGGCCGAATTAAATGAGGGATGATGTGATTTGCCAAAAATGGGGGCCGAACCCTAGTTCCTGAGTTGCCTACATATCCCTGGTGTTACGGAAATCAAGCCGTGTGTAGTTCTGAATCCAACTGTTAATGAAACCGATGAAGTTGTTATAGGAATGGTCGTATGTTTCGGAAAAAGGTTCATTTAGGGTAGGACAATATCAGATGAATTTATGTAGAGTCATAGATGCGAATCTGAAACGTTTTGGATGTATCACTGAGCAAATATCTGAACGGTCATAGAGTAAAAGGCGGGTAATTGATGGTGGTTGGTTACGTTTGAAATAATTGCAGGATGTGAGAATTGAACGGAAACCTGAGCGAAGATTGCTCCCGTTAGGAGAACGGTTACTTCCTGGATTACCTGCAAAACTTAAAACACGATGCATGCAAGTATATATGGATTATTGCGAAAATTTAAACATGATGCAGATTCCCTTCGGATCATGAGGGTTGTCTTTGGACGGTGAGGATGGTGTCCTTAGACCATGACGTCCTAGGCCATGAATCATGTGATAAGGGATTCACAGGCCATGAAATAATATCCTCGGGCCATGAGAATGGTGCCTCCGAACCATGACGCCTTTGAATAATGATGTGCACTTTTAAGAGATCCTCGGGCCATGGAATGGTGTCTTCCGGCTATGAGGATGATGCCTTTAGACCATGACGCCTTTGGATAAAATGGTGATATTTCAGCCCATGAAATGCAGAATATAATGTTTGGCCGTATGCGAAGATGAGACAAAATAAGGCTTAGTCTTGGGTAAGATGAGGGAAATGCTTAGCCATGGATGAGTAGAGGATAATGCTAGGTCTTAGATGGCGTAATGGAGATAGAATTTAATCATGAGGAAAAGGTAGTGCTTAGCCTTGTGGAATTAGGCAGGCAATGCTTAGCCTCATGCAGGAAGAGGAGACAATGCTTAGTATCATGCAAGTAAGGGAAGCGGTGCTTAGCTTCATGCAGGAAAGGCAGAGTTTAGCCTTATGCAATTAAGGAGGTAGGGCTTAGCCTCATGCAAATAGGGAGGCAGGGCTTAGCCTCATGCAAATAGGGAGGCAGGGCTTAGCCTCATGCAAATAGGAGACGATGCTTAGTCCCATGCAAAGAAAGGCAGTGCTTAGCCTTATGCAATTAAGGAGGAAATGCTTAGCCTCATGCAAATAGGAGACAATGCTTAGTCTCATGCAAAGAAAGGCAGTGCTTAGCCTTATGCAGTTAAGGAGGCAATGCTTAGCCTCATGCAAATAGGAGACAATGCTTAGTCTCATGCGAAAAAGGTAATGCTTAGCCTTATGCAATTAGGGAGGCAATGCTTAGCCTCATGCAAATAGGAGATACTACTTAGTCTCATAGGGAAAAGGCAATGATTATCCTTATGCAGTTAAGGAGGCAATGCTTAGCCTCATGCAAATAGGAGACATTGCTTAGTCTCATACAAGTTAAGGCAATGCTTAGCCTTATGCAATTAGGGAGGCAATGATTAGCCTCATGCAAATAGGAGACACTACTTAGTCTCATGGGGAAAGGCAATGCTTAGCCTTATGCANTCAACAGCTGCCCTCTTTACCCGGGAATGATGAAAGAGTTGTCGGGTAAAGAAAATAATGATCAATGTTGGCCGAATTAAATGAGGGATGATGTGATTTGCCAAAAATGGGGGCCGAACCCTAGTTCCTGAGTTGCCTACATATCCCTGGTGTTACGGAAATCAAGCCGTGTGTAGTTCTGAATCCAACTGTTAATGAAACCGATGAAGTTGTTATAGGAATGGTCGTATGTTTCGGAAAAAGGTTCATTTAGGGTAGGACAATATCAGATGAATTTATGTAGAGTCATAGATGCGAATCTGAAACGTTTTGGATGTATCACTGAGCAAATATCTGAACGGTCATAGAGTAAAAGGCGGGTAATTGATGGTGGTTGGTTACGTTTGAAATAATTGCAGGATGTGAGAATTGAACGGAAACCTGAGCGAAGATTGCTCCCGTTAGGAGAACGGTTACTTCCTGGATTACCTGCAAAACTTAAAACACGATGCATGCAAGTATATATGGATTATTGCGAAAATTTAAACATGATGCAGATTCCCTTCGGATCATGAGGGTTGTCTTTGGACGGTGAGGATGGTGTCCTTAGACCATGACGTCCTAGGCCATGAATCATGTGATAAGGGATTCACAGGCCATGAAATAATATCCTCGGGCCATGAGAATGGTGCCTCCGAACCATGACGCCTTTGAATAATGATGTGCACTTTTAAGAGATCCTCGGGCCATGGAATGGTGTCTTCCGGCTATGAGGATGATGCCTTTAGACCATGACGCCTTTGGATAAAATGGTGATATTTCAGCCCATGAAATGCAGAATATAATGTTTGGCCGTATGCGAAGATGAGACAAAATAAGGCTTAGTCTTGGGTAAGATGAGGGAAATGCTTAGCCATGGATGAGTAGAGGATAATGCTAGGTCTTAGATGGCGTAATGGAGATAGAATTTAATCATGAGGAAAAGGTAGTGCTTAGCCTTGTGGAATTAGGCAGGCAATGCTTAGCCTCATGCAGGAAGAGGAGACAATGCTTAGTATCATGCAAGTAAGGGAAGCGGTGCTTAGCTTCATGCAGGAAAGGCAGAGTTTAGCCTTATGCAATTAAGGAGGTAGGGCTTAGCCTCATGCAAATAGGGAGGCAGGGCTTAGCCTCATGCAAATAGGAGACGATGCTTAGTCCCATGCAAAGAAAGGCAGTGCTTAGCCTTATGCAATTAAGGAGGAAATGCTTAGCCTCATGCAAATAGGAGACAATGCTTAGTCTCATGCAAAGAAAGGCAGTGCTTAGCCTTATGCAGTTAAGGAGGCAATGCTTAGCCTCATGCAAATAGGAGACAATGCTTAGTCTCATGCGAAAAAGGTAATGCTTAGCCTTATGCAATTAGGGAGGCAATGCTTAGCCTCATGCAAATAGGAGATACTACTTAGTCTCATAGGGAAAAGGCAATGATTATCCTTATGCAGTTAAGGAGGCAATGCTTAGCCTCATGCAAATAGGAGACATTGCTTAGTCTCATACAAGTTAAGGCAATGCTTAGCCTTATGCAATTAGGGAGGCAATGATTAGCCTCATGCAAATAGGAGACACTACTTAGTCTCATGGGGAAAGGCAATGCTTAGCCTTATGCAATTAGGGAGGCAATGATTAGCCTCATGCAAATAGGAGACACTACTTAGTCTCATGGGGAAAGGCAATGCTTAGCCTTATGCAGTTAAAGAGGCAATGCTTAGCCTCATGCAAATAGGAGACACTGCTTAGTCTCATGCAAGGAAAGGCAATTCTTAGCCTTATGCAATTAGGGAGGCAATGCTTAGCCTCATGCAAATAGGAGACAATGCTTAGTCTCATGCAGGAAAAGGCAGTGTTTAGCCTTATGCAATAAAAACAATGAGTGATAGTGCGAAAGTAAAGTATTTCTTAGTTGGAAGTGTTTGCGCTTGGTAACTTGTCGTCATGAAGGTAGTGATTTGATGTATCTGCGGGTATTTTTGTCTTATCGTGCCTGCATCCAAAGAAAAATCATGAGTTTTGTGGGGGAATATTGGTTTGCGCTTTTGTCTTCTGTTTTGCCTTTATTCCTGTCCTGAGGTCTTATTTGAGTTACCCTGGGTAGCATGTGGCTGTCATAGAAATGAAGTTTTCAAAAAATATGCATGCATTTGATAAATATAGTTATCTGAAATGTAGTAGTATGCAATTTCAAATAATTTTGATGAACCGGTGACTGTGACATATTTTAGAGACATTGCGACCTCCTTACTTTAGAATTTTGAGGGTTCCCCTAAAAATTCTGCCCCAGTTTAAATGCAATACTTTGGTTGTTCCGTGTATGACGATGTCGGCTGAACTTGCTTTAGAATTTTGAGAGTCCTCCTCAAACTTCTGCCCCAGTTTTCTGATCATGGAAAAATGAAGATTTTATTAAGATATGACCAAACCCACAGGGCTGCTTACGTATCCCCTCTTAAATGGGAATCAGGTCAAGCGTAGTCCAGGTTACATCTAAAGAAAGTGCAAACATAATCTTAAACATAGTATCTCTTGGCTGCATCCGAATTGATACCTTTTGGCTATATTTCTCCATTANCGGCTGAACTTGCTTTAGAATTTTGAGGACCCTCCTCAAAATTCTGCCATAATTTTCTGATCATAGAAAAATGAAGATTTTATTAAGATGTGACCGAACCCACAAGGCTTCCTACGTATCCCCTCTTAAACAGGAATTAGGTCAAGCGTAGTTCAGTTACATCAGATGAAGAAATGTAAAAAATCCTAAACATAATATCTCTTGACTGCTTCTGAGTTGATAGATTTTGGCCAACTTTCTCCGTCCATTTCTGCAAGTATAAGTTCCCCTCCTGTTAGTACTCGATGAACAATGTAGGGCCCTTGCCAATTGGGTGAAAATTCCCCTTTGGCTTCATCTTGATGCGGGAAGATCCTCTTTAACACCAACCGCCCCGGTGTGAATTGTTTAGGCCTGATCCTTTTGTTGAAAGATCTGGTCATTCTGTTTTGGTAGATTTGACCATGACATACTGCACTCATTCGTTTTCCATCAATGAGGGCCAGTTGCTCATATCAGCTCTGTACCCATTCTGCGTCGCTGAACTAGACTTCTTGTATGATTCTCAGAGAAGGGATTTCTACTTCGATAGGGATAACCGCTTCAGTACCGTAAATCAACAAATAAGGAGTTGACCCATTTGATATGGGAACCGTGGTACGATATCCGAGCAAAGCAAATGGTATCTTCTCCTACCACTGTTTGTAATTATCTACCATCATACTCAATATCTTCTTGGTGTTCTTGTTGGCGGCTTCTACAACTCCATTCATTTGCGGCATGTATGTTGTGGAATTTTTATGCTTGATCTTGAAGGTTTCACACATAAATATCGTCAAATCACTGTTAAGGTTGGCGGTGTTATCGGTGATGATTGATTCTGGTACTCCAAATCGACAAACACTACGATCCCTAACTAAATCTGCGACGATCTTCTTAGTTACAACCTTGTAAGATGCGGCTTCAACCCATTTTGTGAAATAGACTATGACTGCTAGAATGAACCTGTGCCCATTTGAAGCGGCGGGTTCGATTGGACCGATGACATCCATCCCTTAAGCGGAGAAAGGCCAAGGTGCACTTGCTGCATTGAGTTCATTGGGTGGCACTCGTATCATATCAGCATGTACTTGGCATTGATGACACTTTTGGACATACCTGATGCAGTATGTTTCCATAGTCATCCAAAAATATCCCGCTCTTAATATCTTCTTAGCTAAGACAAAGCCATTCATGTGCGGTCCGTAAGTTCGGGCATGTATCTCTTCGAGCAATTTGGATGCTTCCTTGGCATCGACACACCGTAATAATCCCAGATCTGGAGTCCTTTTGTATAGAATTCCTCCGCTTTGGAAGAAGTGGTTAGATAATCTTCGGAGTGTGCATTTATGAGAATGATATGCGTGCTCCGGGTAATATCCTTTTGCCAAATATTCTTTGATGTCGTGGAACCATGGATTTCCATCCATTTCCTCTTCAACATGAGCACAATAAGCTGGATGATTATGAATCCCTACTGGGATAAGATTGATGAAAGTCTTCTCTGGGTGTTGTATCATGGAAGATAAAGTGGCCAATGCATCTGCGAACTCATTCTTGATTCTCGGAACATGTTTGAACTCTATATTTTTGAATCTCTTCATCAACTCTTGTACATAGTACAAATACGGTTATATCTTAGTGTTCTTCGTGGCCCACTCGCCTGACAACTGATGTACCAAGAGATCGGAATCTCCAATCACCACCAACTCCTGAAGGTTTATGTCAATGGACAACCTGAGTCCCAAGATGCAAGCCTCATATTCTGCCATATTATTGGTACATGGAAACCTGAGTTGTATGGATACTGGATAGTGTTGACCCATTTCTGACACTAACATTGCTCCAATACCCACTCATTTGAAATTCGCAGCCCCATCGAAGAACATTCTCTAACCATCATAGTCTTCGGTGATATCTTCTCCTACGAATGATACCTCTTCATCGGGAAAATATGTTTTAAGTGGTTCGTACTCTCCGTCTACAGGATTTTCTACCAGATGATCCGCCAATGCTTGCCCTTTGACCGCCTTCTGAGTCACATAGATGATGTCGAACTCACTCAGTAGTATCTGCCATTTTGCTAACTTTTCCGTAGGCATGGGTTTCTGGAAGATGTATTTTAGCGGATCCATCCTTGATATGAGATATGTGGTGTAAGTATAAAAGTAGTGCCTCAACATTTGAGCTATCCATGTCAAAGCGCACCAGGTGCGTTCCAGCAAAGAATACCGTACTTCGTAGGGTGTGAACTTTTTACTCAGATAGTATATGGCCTGCTCCTTTCTTTCCATCTCATCATGTTGTCCCAAGACACAGCCGAAAGCCCAATCTAGTACAGATAAATAGAGAATCAGAGGTCTCCCAGGTTCCGGGGGGACCAGAACGGGTGGTTTGGATAAATATTCCTTGATCTTGTCAAAGGATTTCTGGCACTCTTCAGTCCAACTTGTTGCAACGTCTTTCTTCAACATTTTGAAAATCGGTTCACATATCACAGTTTATTGTGCTATGAAATGGTTGATGTAATTGAGACGCCCCAAGAAACTCATCATATCTTTCTTGTTCTTCGGAGGTGGAAAATCTTGGATAGCCTTGACCTTTGACAGGTCTAGCTCAATTCCTCGGCGGCTGACGATGAACCCTAGCAGTTTTCCAGCAGGGACTCCGAAGGCACACGGGGTTCAGTTTCAGGTTGTACTTTTGAAGTCGATCAAAAAGTTTCCTCAAATCCACTATGTGATCTGTACCCTTTTTCTATTTGATGATGACATCATCCACGCACACCTCTATCTCCTTGTGTATCATGTCATGGAAAATGGTTGTCATGGCCCTCATATAAGTGGCTCCAACATTCTTTAGGCCAAACAACATCATTTTGTAATAATATACTCCCTATGGTGTAATAAAGGCTGTCTTTTCGGCATCCTCTTCATCCATCCATATGTGATGATATCCCGCTAAGCAATCCACAAAGGATTGAAGTTCATGATTGGCACAATTGTCAATCAGTATGTGTATATTGGGCAAAGGAAAATCATCTTTGAGACTTGCTTTGTTTAAATCCTGATAGTCGACACACACTCTGACTTTCCCATCTTTCTTTGGAACCAACACAATGTTAGCTAACCAGGTCGGATATTCACCCACTCTGAGAACCTTGACTTTGATTTGCTTGGTGACTTTCTCTTTTATTTCCAAACTCATATCTGGCTTGAATTTTCTAAGCTTTTGTTTCACTGGTGGACACATGGGATCGATGGGTAACTTATGAGCTACTATGGATGTGCTCAGACTAGTCATATTATCGTAAAACCATGCAAACATGTCTTCATACTCCTTCAGGAACTGGATCTATTCTTCCTTCTCTGACGGTGATAGGTGAATGCTTACACGCATTTCCTTGACTGTTTCGGAGTCTCCCAAATTAACTGTTTCAGTCTCATCCAAATTGGACTTAGGCTTGTTTTTAAAATTTTTCACTTCTCTGACAATTTCCTCGGGTATTACATCCTCTTCCAGATATTCTGAATCACTATCCTTACGTTGCGTTGTCTCGTTACATGTCACAGTCGCAGGTTCGTCGGAATAGGTAATAATAATGCTATAGAGTAAAAATGTAAAGAATAATAATAAATACTAAAAATAACAATGCATTAGATAAATCTTGAAAACGTCAAACGAGTACGGCTCGATGACTCGAGCAATTATTTCAAAACAAAATATGCTTAAAACAAAATACTGAAAATGTCTTAGATGCTCATAAAAGTGCTTTCAAATATAAATGATGCTAATTGTCAGGCTACCCAAGAATTCCATGGGTCGTTGATGGTGTAGCAGTCCAGTTCTTGAGAACAACTCCCTTCTCCACAGTCTGAATAATAAGGCCTTCCTCCTCCTCCTCCTCCTCCTCCTCAACTATCGCACTACAATCCATGTCTTCATCATCTAGAAACAAATTCCTTATGCCGGCTAAAACTTTATCTTCTTTGGTCCCCCATATCATGTCAGCTTGATGAAATGACTGGTGCAAATATGGTACTGGTTATTCTAGAGGGTAATAAGGACCACGCCATGGTGGCGACCAATTCTGACACTCTTGCAGGTATATTCATACCCGAGCCCAAAAGTTATGCCATGGCGCTTTAGCTGTACCGGTTTGGTGATCCCCTAGAGATTCTTACCAAGACCCTTGCCGGGTTCATACCCTATCCATAAAAGTATGCTTTCTATCTTACTGCTCCACCATTTGCCTTTTTCAATTGCGTTGACGCGTTCGATGTGATGGTATGTTTCTCCACCCAACTTCCTTCTATTCTTGGAGACCAGAACAGTCTGATTGGTATAAATGGGATTACTTCCGTCTCTATGGATGATCACTTTCTAATGGTTCCACTCAAACTTCACGACCTGATGTAGAGTAGAAGCTACGGCCCCAGCAGCATGTATCAAAGGTCATCCCAACAATTGGTTGTAGGTAGGAGATATGTCCAACACTTGAAACTTAACATTAAACCAGGTTGGGCCTATCTGTAGGCAGAGGTTCGTCTCCCAAATTGTGTCCCTTTGAGACCTATCAAATGCTTTCACATTCATACTTCTTGCTCGTATTTCATGCATGCCTTTACCCAATCTTTTCAGAGTAGTTAGTGGACATATGTTGAGACTCGAACCCCCATCTATCAGGACTTTGGCACTGTATTTGTCCTCATACTACACTGTGATATGTAGTGCCCTGTTGTGACTTAGTCCTTCTAGTTGCAGCTCATTTTCATGAAAAGTGATCTTGTGACTTTCCAACACTTGCCCTACCATATTGGCCATTTCTCCACTGGTGATGTTATTGGGTATATAGGCTTTATTCAACACCTTCATCAGGGCATTCCTATGTGCCTCGGAGTTTTGCAGCAGTGATGAAATGGATATTTGAGCAGGGGTTTTGTTCAGATGATCAACCACATAATATTCTATTGCTTGCACCTTTTTCCAAAGGTCGTCCGGGCCAGTCTCAATGACAGACGGTTTAGATGCAACTTCTTTGCTCGTTCCTCCCAAATGCTCGGGTGTATAGACCCTACCGGTTCTGGTCATGCCTTGCGCTGCACCTGTTTTTTCTATTTTTGATTTTCCTTTCCTTCTTGCTTCCGCAACATAATCCCATGGTATAGTATTAGACTTATAAGATGGCGTAGGTGCTACCATCTCGGTGAATGGCGTTGTTACTTCAACCTCAAACGGAGTTGGTGGAGCTACCTCAACTTTAATTGGTGCATGAGTTTGTACCACGATAGGTGTGAGAGTGACTGGAGATGCTTTAGGATTATCCCTTTCTTGAATGAGTCCAATTGACCCTTCCGAGTCCCATTCTTCATCGATCTTTATCACGTTTACCCCTTCACCCTTGTGATCCGAGAAAGGATTGTTACGGACATTGGGTGTAACCTTCTTTGCCTGTATGACTTTGGTATCAATTAAAGTCTGAATCTTATCTTTAAAAGTACGACACTCATCAATAGTATGACCCTCCATGCCTGAGTGATAGGCACATGTCTTATTTGGGTTAATCCATTGGGAAGAGTTTTCCATAGTAACAACGGAAATGGGAGTGACATAACCGAAAACCTTTAGCCTCTCGTATAGTTAGTCTATGGGTTCAACAATTAGAGTGTATTGTCTGGGTGGTCTACGGTCGAAATTTGGTGTTGTTTTTTTTGTAATTTTGGCGGGCTGGTGGTGAGTGGTAGTATGTTGGTTGGGTGTTATAGGTATGGTAAGTGGTGGCAAGTTGTTGGTATCTGGGATGTGAAGGCTGATATGTGGGTGGATGTGTTTGGTATGTGAGAGGAGACTTCGGACCTTGGGCTACTATTACTGCACCTACTTCTTTCTTCTTGGAGATACCTCCTGACTGCAAAGTTTTATTTGTGGCTTGGAGTGCTTCAAAGTTTGTCACCATTCCGCTTTTGATCCCTTATTCTATTTTTTCTCCCATCTTGATGATGCCAGAGAACTTATGGTTTTCAATAACCATCAAGATTTCATAGTATTGTGGGTCTTGAGCTCTGACGATGAACTTATTCATTTGTTCTTCTTCAAGTGCCGGTCTTACTTTTGCGGCTTCAGACCTCCACCGAGTAGCATACTCGTGAAAGGTTTCCATTGGTTTCTTCTTGAGATTTTGAATATAGAAAACGTCTGGTGCATGTTCTGTGTTGAACCTGAATCGATCCATGAAATCTGATGCCATGCTCACCCAATTAACCCACTTCTTTAGGTTCTGACTGATGTACCAAGACAAGGCGTCTCCAGTGAGGCCCCTCATGAACAACTTCATACAGATTCGTTCATCCTTTCCAACCCCTACAACTTTGTCACAATGCGTTCTCAAATGCACCTTCGAATCACCAGTTTTGTCAAACATTTCGAACTTAGGAGGTTTGTAACCCTCTGGCAGTTCTACATCTGGGTGAATACACAAATCCTCATAATTCAAACCCTCAATGCCTTTTCCACCTTCGACACTTTGAACTCTGCCAGTAAGCTTCTTGAGTTCTTCCGCTATGTTCTTGATGAACAAATCCTTCTTGGCGGATTCGGGTATATATAGGGTCTGTTGTGGGGTATGGGGTAAAGTTTCCACATATATAGGATTTCTTTGATGGACTCCGGGAATCTGGGCATAATGGTGGTCATTGGTTGAGTTTTGTGGGTTAGGAGTGGGTTGTGGTGCATTCTGAGGGGTGTAGTGTGTGGTTGTTTGTGGGTATTGGGTTGGATGGCGATGGTGTTGTTGAAGAGTAGGTACCGGTGGAGGGTTGTGGTTCTGAGGAGGTATGGCGTATTGATGTGGTGCGGGAGGATTCCGTGGTGGGTTTTGATTCTGCGTGTTTTGGGGAGGTGTCGGGTTTTGGGGGTTTGTGTTTTGTTGGTTGATATCAGGGACGTTTAGGTTGAGGGAAAGGTTTTCCAAGTTCTGGACCTGCTCAAGTTCCCGTTGTAGCTCTAATATTTTCTGTTCCAGACGTAGGACCAATTCATTATGTGCTGGAGTACTCCGACTGTATGAAGTTTTAACGTTCTCTATATTGTCCTTTCTGATACTGCTTAAATCGTCCATTTTTTCCTTTCCCTTTGCTTTTGCCTTTAGGATCACCTGGTGGAGGATGAGGTGGAGGACCTCTGGATCTAGTATAATATGCGGATGATGCCAGTATGCACGAACCAACCTTGTGGAATGGGAACAATCAAAAGAAAGAAAAACAAAAGGTAACCAAGTCAGTAAGGAATATTGAAAGAATGCTTGCAATATTGAACATGCTTTGCAAAATTATGTAACAGAATCGCGTCCTAATTTGGGGGACCTCGTTATGCCTGAGGTAGGCCTAAGCGACACATAGACTTGGAGAAAATTGATGCCAATAATTGTGTCATTTCATTAATGCGAAAATGAATCAAATCCTTACTAAAACGACAATAATAAGAAAGTTACTAATGGCATTTGTCTTATTACATTCGAAATCTAAAACTAAGCTAAAAACCAGTAAAGAACATCATTTCCTAATCTACTCGGTCCCAGAAGGACCTTGCCTGTGCTTGGCTCTCTTGACTCTGTCAATCCGATTCCTAGGTCGCGCATATCCAACAACACGTAAGCCTTTGCTAGATGCCCCCCTTCATTTCCATCCGTGTTCTGACAATTTGAAAGCCTCTTTCTCATCTTTCCCTCAAGCTGTATCAACCCTTGCTCCAAATATTCTAATCTTTCTGTTAATTTAATGGCGGTTTCCCTCCATTCATTGATTGCTTCCATATCCACTTTGTGTTGTTCCAAATTCCTAGCTTCAGACTCGAAAACCCTCTTGTGCAGCGTCTTATACTTGGCTTGTGCTTCAACAACGTCATCTATAACCCTATTTTTCAGATTAATTCCTGGCTTGACATCCCCCGCTATATCATCTACCAATCATGATGGGTAGAAGTACACATGGCTGGCATGATACCTGTCTAGCTCGATGGTATCTTTCTCCATAATGACCTTTTGATTCGACATATGCTGTGCCTCGAACTTGAACGGAATAATATTTCCTTTAAAATCTGCTTTGTATTGGACCATGTTGGAAACCCGAGGTATAACCTGTTTACTTCCCGCTTGCCTCATTACCCTTCCTTATAGGAGCAAAAGGATATATCCCTCTTAACCCGATCGACAATAGATGAGTAGTTTTCCTTGATCTGATGATGAACTCACTGCTAGGGAACCATTCAAATATCCAATGTACCTTTTCGTCAGTCAGATTGCTGAAGAAATGCACCCAGGTCACAGCACTTCCCGGTTGCACAAACCTATATGGGATAAATGTCATTCTCTTTTGATAATGGTAGGCTATGTAGTCATTCAACGGTCGTCGCAGAAGCTCTTGGCGATATTCACCTCTCTGGAAATGTTCTAATAACCAAACATGCAACAATAGATTACAGCCCTTGAAGTGTCCATACCCCTGCTCGCATCGATCTAAAGCACGATACATTTTGGCCAAGATCATGGGGATGATAGTGTAACTTTGTCCCTCGATTCCTTCCATTAGAGTCCTAGCGACCATGGCTAAGCGAGTGTGGATCCTTTCCCCTTTCATCAAAAATATCAGCGATCCTAAGAAACAGACAATGGACATAAAAACTCGGCGGTGTTTCCAACCCAAGGAAGTGATGGAAAGTTCATCATGATGAAGGCGATATGACTTGCTATGCCCATAATGTTCGTAAAAGAATTCAAATGGGATGTATGACTTCTTCAAACAAAGAAGCTCATCATTTTTCTTGAAACCCAACATTTTCAGAAAACCGCGAGGGTACGATTTTCTGGCACTAATAACCCTGGACTATCCCATGGTAGCTTAGCGAAACCTCCTATTTCCTCTAAGAGAGGAGTCATTTCTATGTTACCGAAGCGAAAGACAACTCCTTTCTCATCCCAAAACATAGTGGCGGCCTCAATCAATGCCCTATTTGGCCGAATGTCCAATAAGGAAGGTAAATTACCAAGGACCCTTTTCACGTGATTCTTTTCACTAGGTGAAAGGTTCCTCCACCAATCAAGCAGCAAAGGTGGGATGTTTTGGACCATGCCAAACCTGGGGACTTTGTGCTTCATTTTCTGCAAACAAATAGAGTTAGCCCTTTCCCCCTCCAGATTCGACTATTTACAGACTAATGATCAACATATTGACCTATTTTCTCCAAGTAATTCACATCACATGACGGTGTCCATTGGGATTGTGAAAATTCCGTCAGACTTTGGACAAGGCTTATCTTAGTAGGCTATCACGTTAGCAACGTTCTAACCCATACGAGGTTTAACATGATGCATGTATAATTAATGTTGGAGTGATGTTTCTAGAATGGCCTAGACTGGTACTCCCAAGTGGATAACTTGAGAAGGAAAGGCACGGGATCGTCGACTGCACTGCTGATCGACTAGTCTACCACAAATAACTTTTCTGATTTAAAATGGTAATTTAGGAAGAGCGCAAACACTCATCAAGTGCCGCTATGTTGATAATTGGCACGAGTGGAGTATGATGTGGACCATGCTTTGAGCAGAGATGATAACACATTTCCAAGTATTTGCATGATAAATATGTAAAAAGCGGTAAATACAATACTAAGGTAAAACATGAAAAACATAAAAGAAAGACAAAGGAAGAAGTTAGTCTATGGAATATATGCGAGAATGTAATAAAGCAAACAAGGGAGTAGGGACGGGAGAGACATGATGTAGCAATCTTTAAACAAATGAAGAGCAATTTAGAGCAAATAAAGGTGAATATAAAAGGGATATGCATGTTATAACCAATTTAAGCAAAAAAAGGTGGAGCAATTAAGGGATGTGCATATTACAATGAATTTAAACAAATAAAAAGAAAATGGTAGAGGGATGTGCACGTAGTAGCAAATAAAAACATAAAAGGGAAACGCGTTTATATTAAAGAAGAAAAATCCATGTAATCCAAATTCGCTATGGTAAGAGCCTAAGTGTAAGTCCCCAGCAGAGTCGCCATGCTGTCGCTCCCCGTTTTCTCATGAAATCGGGCCTCAACGTGTGACAACTCTTTTAAAGGAGGTATTAAAAGAGTAGAGTCGCCACCTAGCAATTATTAAGGTGCATTAGGGCACCTATTTGCAAATAACTCTGTTTTAACTAGTCAACGCCACCAAAGATCGGGTAAGAGCTCAAGTTACCTCAAAGAGAAGGTGTTAGGCACTTATCGAGGTCCACAACTATGGCTCCCGGCCGAACCTAAATTATATGGATTAGTCTATGTGATCAAGTAAGCAAAGAGAGTACAAAATCTAAGAATTTTATTACAAAGAGATCTTGATTAGGGAGATGCAACTATTTTTCCATTCTAATAGAAAAAAAAGAAAA
>AWOL01S0066300.1:0-14773 GCA_000715115.1 Nicotiana otophora
TTATTTTTGATATCTTTAGAGTGAGAGAGAGAGTCCTAGAGGGAGAAAGTGATCTTCATAAAACATTTCTCTTCAATTCTTGCTTAAACCTTTGAAGATTAGCAAGAGAGGCACCTAGGTATTCTTCCTAAGAGGTAAGATTCTATCACCCAAACTCATAATTTCAAAATATAACTAGAATGGGCCATTAGTAAGGTAATTCATGGGGATGGGAGTGCTTACCTTGCATGCATGTGTTCCTAAGGTAGGTGGGGAAGTTGTGAGTTAAAGATAGAAAAGAATGGGGTGTGGGATGGTAAAGTCTTTCATTAAAAGGGCCATGAAACCTTAATACACACATAGTGTTTGATAGAATGCTCAAAAGAGCTAGAATTATGATCGTTTTCCTAATTTTGGGTTCAATTTTGCTATATTGCTAAAATAGATTGATGTTGCTAATTTTTAGGAACATCTTAGAGTTTTAAGAGGCTCAATTGAGGTATGATGGCTAAAACCCCTCTTCTTAGAATTGAATCCCACGATATTCATGCAATCGACGTAAGTCCCAAATTGAACGTCCTAGAAATTGCTATCCCGAATGTGCTTGCTTTGCAAATATATTTGTAATATGTATTCCCATGCTTTCATCATGTTATCTTGTCATTTGAGAAAATGTTCAAGACTTAGAATATGTGCTAATATGCCTAGACTTCAAGTCAAATTCGATTAAAGACTGTTATGCCAAATTGTGTGAAAAGCCTCTATGTGCCTTGCATTCTAAATTGCTTACATGTGAAATCAAGAGTCTTGAATGAAAACCGTGTTGTTATTGATGATAATAAAAATTTTGGATTGTGGAAAAGAACTTAAATTATGAAATAAGGCCAAGTGCCAAGAACGACTTTATAATTAAAGCCACTTGTGCCAATGTGCTGAAAAGATGGGAAAGAAATATGAAGTAAGATGATCGATTGAAATGGTTGATGTCTCAAATGAGATGGCTTAGCCTATCAGGCCGAGATCGGACTCCGTGTAATAACATCGTGGTATTGTGAGAGAAATTATGAACATAGTTGATGTCTCAAATGAGATGGCTTAGCCGATCCGGCTGAGATCGGACTCCGTGTAATAACACGGTGGTATTGTGAATGAAATAGTGAATATGGTTGATGTCTCAAATGAGATGGCTTAGCCGATCGGGCCGAGATCGGACTCCGTGTAAGAACACGGTGGTATTGTGGATTATGGCAATTTGGTACTAAACACCATCCAACCTAATAAAGCGAGAATTGACTTAAAAAGATATGTGATCCTTAACTTGATGTTTTAATATTATTTGAAGATCTTATTGAATTCTTTATTGTTCCTCTTATATTATTATCCATTCTATTGAGATGGTGTTTATCTATACATACTAGTGCTATTCGGCAGTACTAACGTCCCTTTTGCCGGGGGCGCTGCATCTTTAAATGGATGTAGGTGGTTCCATAGCAGACAATGTTGATCACATATAGTGTTGCATCCTCTTCTCGGCAGACTCGGTGAGCCCCATTTCATTCCGGGGTCATGTAATATATCTTTTGTTTATATTGTTGTACTTTTTGAGATATAGCCGGGGCCTTATTGTCGGCACCTTCGTTACACTCTTTTGTATCTTTAGAGGCTCCGTAGATGCTATGTGGGTTGTATATGGCTGCTAGAAAGGTAAAACTGATTATGTTGTATGTTGGATTTTTGTTCCACTAAACCACAAAATGTATGTATTTTGAAACTTAACAAGGAAGTAGCAAAAAATGAAATTGTTTAGTAATGTCTATATATATGGTCCTTCTACTGTTTAGCTAATGAAAATATGCCATCTCTTATCATAAGCAAGTTGGGTAGAAAGTGTCTAACAGGCTTGCTCGACCGGGCCCACTCGGTTGAGCGCCGGTCGCGTTCCTCGATTTTGGGGTGTGACAAACTTGGTATCAGAGCCTAAGGTTTTAAAGTGTCCTAGGATGTCTCGGAGCCGTGTCTAGTAGAGTCCTTTTTATCGGTATGTTGTCGACCACATCTATAAGTTGGAGGCTACTTGGACATTTAGGAACAATACCCTTCTTTGATATTCTGAATCGTGCAATGAAACAAATTGTGCAACTGTTCCTCCTCTAACTCGTGCATTCCTTTAACTTTCAGCATATGGAACCTAAGAAGATAGCAAGAACTGGCCAAGGGGGCAATACTGCTTTAGAAGTGCCAGTTGACCCTCTATTTGATGATGCGGGTGAATACCCGAGGGGTGAAGATAATCCCCCGACTGCTTCACTTCCTGATTCCACAACACCTGATCAGGCCACACCAGTCCCTACACCTACTGAGGGTGTGTCGGTTCCTCCACCTGATATTCCGATTCCACCTCCATCCCCAGCTTCCGGTTTTGGTATTTCTGATGGGGATCTTAGGGGAGCTGTTCAAATGCTGACTCAGATAATGGCTTCTCAGGCCCAAAGGTCGAATGTTGCACCCACATCTTCTAGCCAACCAGGGGATTCCACTAGTTCTAGGGTGAACAGGTTTTTGCAGTTTGATCCTCCGATGTTCACGGGTGCTAATCCAGAGGAGGACCCACATGACTTCATTGATAAGATGCATAAGACTCTCCGAGTTTGCGTGCTTCTGAGACGAAGGGAGTGGAGTTGGCCGCCTACCGCCTGAAAGGGGTGGCATATTCTTGGTTTGAGCTGTGGGAAGACTCTCAGGAAGAGGGTAGCCCTCCAGCGAGGTGGAGTGAGTTTGATGTTGCCTTTATAGACCATTTCTTGCCTACCGAGACTAGGGCAGCCCGTGCCGCAGAGTTTGAGAATCTTAAGCAAGGGACTAAGAGTGTGTGGGAGTATCACATGGAGTTCGCGTGCCTGCCGAAATATGCTATTCACATGATGCCCACCATAGAGGCCAGAGTGCGTCGATTTATGTAGGGCCTTAGTCTTTTGGTTATTAATGAGGCTGCCATAGCGGCCTTAAATTTTGATATGAACTATGGTAAGATGGTGGCGTTTGCTCAAGCTACAGAGGCCCGAAAGTTAAAGAACATGATGGAGCGAGAGGGTAGCAATAGGGCCTGATCCGCAGGAAAAACTGAGGATTCATTTGGTGGTGGGAGATCAGCATTTAGGGGAGGGTCATCAGGGACATCCCACTCTTATGCTCAGTCTTCAGCCAGTGCACCGCCAACGGGGCACAGTCAGCAGCAGGGGATTCGCTTCAGGCCCAATCAGGGCAGCAGGGGGTCCCACCATCATGGCCGATCAGGAGGGAGATTCCAACAGCAGCGGAGGCCCTCATGCCCCAAGTGTGGGAGGATGCATATGGGGATCTGCTACCAAGACATGCCGGTATGTTACGGGTAAGGAATAAGGGGTCATATTCATAGGGAGTGTCATTCATCCCGCCAGGGTGTGGGTAGGGGCACAACACAGCCATCCAGTTCTGCAGCTGCTACATCTTCAGCACCCCCTCCGGCTCGAGGCTCTCCAACACCAGCAGGGCATGGTGCAGCTAAGGGTGGTGCGCAGAGTTCAGGAGGACCCAGCCGTTTCTATGCTATGAGTGGTCGCCAGAGTGCAGAGGCTTCTCCAGATGTTGTCACAGGTATATTGAATGTCCAATCTCATGATGTATATGCTCTAATTGATCCCGGTTCCACCTTGTCCTATGTTACCCCTTATGTTGCTACGGAATTTCGGATAGAACCGGAATAGATTTATGAGTCGTTTTCTGTATCTACTCCGGTTGACGAGTCTATTATGGCCGCACGTGTTTATAGGGGTTGTATTATCACGGTACGTGGTCGGGACATCGTGGCCGATCTCATTGAATTGGGGATGGTCAATTTTGATGTAATTATGGGGATGGATTGGATTTATTCATGTTTTGCTAAGCTCGATTGCCGAACTAGAACTATTAGGTTTGAATTTCCAAATGGGCCGGTTGTTGAGTGGAAGTGGGATAATGTGGTGCCGAAGGGTAGGTTTATTTATTACCTTAAGGCCACGGAGATAATTAACAAGGGGTGTATATATCACTTGGTCCGGGTTACGGACACCGATGCTGAGGCACCTACACTCGAGTTTGTGCCAGTTGTGGATGGATTTCTAGAGGTCTTTCCTGATGAACTTCCTGGGATTCTGCCAGATATGGAGATTGATTTTGGGATTGATGTGATGCCAGGCACGCAGCCTATATCTATTCCACCCTACAGGATGGAACCAGCAGAATTAAAGGAACTAAAGGAACAATTGAAGGATTTGTTAGAGAAGGTTTCATCCGAACGAGTGTGTCACCATGGGGCACACTGGTTCTCTTTGTAAGGAAGAAATATGGATCGTTGAGGATGTGTATTGACTACCGGCAGCTCAACAAAGTCACTATCGAAAATAATTACTCGTTACCAAGAATAGATGATTTGTTTGATCAGTTACAGGGTGCTAGATACTTCTCCAAAATTGATTTACGATCCGGATATCACCAATTTAAGATCAGGGAGCAGGATATTCCGAAAACAGCTTTCAGAACCCGGTATAGGCACTTTTGAATTTCTGGTAATGTCTTTCGAGATAACAAATGCCCCGACAGTTTTCATGGACCTTATGAATCGGGTTTTCAAGCCTTTCCTCAACTCCTTTGTGATAGTGTTCATTGACGATGTTCTTGTGTATTCACGAGGTCGGAAGGACCATGCCGATCATCTCAGGGCAGTGTTGCAGACTCTGCATCAGCACCAATTGTACGCGAAATTTTCAAAGTGTGAATTTTGGCTCGAATCTGTCACATTATTGGGTCATGTTGTCTCCAGAGAAGGAATTAAAGTGGATCCTCAAAAGATTTCAGCAGTGAAAAATTGGCCTAGACCTACAACGCCAACCGAGATTCACAGTTTCTTGGGTTTAGTAGGTTATTACCAGAAGTTTGTGGAGGGGTTCTCTACTCTTGCCTCTCCATTGACTAGATTGACTCAGAAAACGATTAAGTTCCAATGGTCTGATGCTTGTGAAAGGAGCTTCCAGGAATTGAAATCGAGGTTGACTACGGCGCCGGTGTTGACCCTACTAGAGGGTACAGATGAGTTTGTGGTATATTGCGATGCTTCAAGGATTGGGCTTGGGTGTGTGTTAATGCAACATGGCAAGTTTATAGCTTATGTTTCTCGGCAACTCAAGAATCATGAAAAGAAATATCCAACACATTACTTAGAAGTTGCGACAGTGGTTTTTGCATTGAAGATTTGGCGTCATTATTTGTATGGGGTCCATGTGAATGTATTCACGAACCACAAGAGTCTTCAATATATTTTCAAACAAAAGGAGCTGAATATGAGGCAGAGAAGATGACATGAGTTAGGATTACGACATCGATATTCTATACCACCCAGGGAAAGCCAATGTTGTGGCGGATGCTCTTAGCCGGAAATCTATGGGTAGTTTGACCCACTTTGAGGCATGTCAAAGGTCGTTGGCCAGGGAGGTTCATCAGCTAGCCAGTTTGGGAGTTTGTCTTGCGGACTCTAGTGAAGGAAGGGTAATTGTGCAAAATAGGGATAAATCGTCGCTTGTCGTGGAAGTCCAAGTTACAACGATCCATTGTTGGTACAACTAAAGGAGGGGATTCATAAACATAAGACTATGGCTTTTGCGCTTGGCATGGATGATGGTACACTGAGGTACCAAGGGTGACTATGTGTTCCGAATGTAGATGGTCTCCGGGAAAGAATCATGACTGAGGCTCACGCTTCTAGGTATTCCGTGCATCCAGTTTCTACAAAGATGTATCACGATCTCAAGGAAATCAATTGGTGGAATGACATGAAAAGGAATGTAGCGGACTTTGTGGCAAGGTGTCCGAATTGTCAGCTAGTGAAGGCCAAACATCAACAGCCTGGTGGGTTGGCACAGAGCATAGAAATTCTAATGTGGAAGTGGGAAATGATTAATATGGATTTTGTGGTAGTATTATGGCGCACTCCGCGCAAGTTTGACTCAATTTGGTTGATCGTGGATCGACTCACAAAATCAGCACACTTCTTGCCAGTTAAATCTACCGACACAGCGGAACAACATGCTCAGTTGTATATCAAGCAAATAGTCAGGTTGCATGGCACTCCAGAATCTATCATCTCCGATCGAGGGGCTCAGTTCACGTCCAATTTTTGGAAGAAATGTCAGCAAGGTTTGGGTACTCAGGTAAATCTTAGTACAGCCTTCCATCCACAGCCCGACAGGCAAGCATAGCAGACTATTCAGACGCTTGAGAACATGTTGCGTGCTTGTGTTCTTGATTTCAAGGGTAGCTGGGATGATCATTTGCCACTCATAGAGTTTGCTTATAACAACAGCTTTCATGCTAGTATTCGGATGGCACTATTTGAGGCATTGTATAGTAGGAGATGTAAATCTCCCATTGGGTGGTTCAAAATTGGGGAAGCAGAGTTGATAGGGCCAGACCTCGTACATCAGGCTATGGAAAAAGTTAAGACCATTAAGGAGCAGTTGAAGACTGCCCAGAGTCATCAAATATCTTATTCAGATGTCTGTCGCAGAGACTTAGAGTTCAAAGAAGATGATTGGGTATTCTTGAAGGTTTCCCCCATGAAGGGTATTATGCGATTTGGGAAAAAGGGGAAATTGAGTCCGAGGTATGTCAGGCCGTACAAAATCATTCAGAGAATTGGCCATGTGGCGTACAAGCTTGAGCTACCACCCAAAATGTCATTAGTCCACTCGGTATTCCATGTGTTTATGTTGAAGAAGGTAGTTGGGGATCAGTCAGCCATTGTGCCGGTTGAGACCATTGAAATTAATGACAAATTGTCATATGAAAAAATTCCAGTTGCCTTTCTTGATAGGCAAGTTCGAAAGTTGAGGAATAAAGAAATTGCCTCCATGAAAGTGTTATGGTGAAACCAGAAGGTTGAAGAGGCAACGTGGAAGGCCGAGGAAGAAATGAAGAAGAAGTATCCTTACTTGTTTGAATAGCTGTGTAATCCTTTCTTTTTATGAACTTGTCGCCTATGAATTTTGTATCACTTGTTCAGTTAATGTAAAGGTGTTCCTTTTGATTATATGTTGCTTATGAGGCCACGGTTGGTATTGTTATGAGTTTTGTTATGTCGTTGGGTTGTGCATATGTTTGTAAGATGTGTTTCTGGGGCTTTGGCGAAAGTTTTGGAAATTTAGAGAGTTAGTCAACTTTGGGGCTGCTGGTGTGTGGTATGATAACCGAGCTGCATAAGTTGCTAATAGTGGACTGATAGTAGGCTATATTTATGCAATTTAGACATTATCTATACTTTAAATTAGCTGCACTTTATTAATATTTGAATGCTAAAAGATAACAAAATGCTATAATTAAGAATTTTATGCCTTGCAGGAGCCACTCCGAGCTAGGAGGAAGCTAACAAATGCTTTGGAATCAATATGGAGTGTAGCCCGGTCGAAAAGGAGCGATAAAAGCAAGCGGGGAGGTCCCCTCTAGGTGCGCGTCTGCGGAGTTGACCGCGAATTGGACCACGCACTGAAGGCAGAACACTGGCTGAAATCCGCGGCCTGATCCACAGTCAAATCCGCGGCTGCGGACGGGCGGATAGAGGCCAACAACTCAGGGGCAATTATGTAATTTCTAAGACGACTAACCTAAACCTATATGAAGCCTAATGCACCCAAAAGAGAAAAACAGAGCTGTTTTTAGGAGATTTTGGAGGCAAGAACAAGAGAGAGAAGACGAAGAATTTCCTAAGAGTTTTCATCTTCTTTTTCTTACTTCCATTGTTGATTATGAATTGTTATAGTGAATTTTTATCCATTAGAATGAGTAGCTAAACCCATCATCTAGGGTTGATGTAACCAATTGTTGGATGAAGTTTTGACTATGTTTAGATATAATTGAGCCGTTCTTATTCTATGATTGTTCAACTATGTGTTGTGTTGTGATTAATTGAAAGGGCCCTTGATTAATCGTGTCTAGTTACCTTGTGTTGCTTGAGAAAGAACACTTGGTTAGATTGTTGTTGAACAACACCACTTTCGGGTAAGTTAAGAGATTAATTACTTGAATTTAAAAGCGGGGTTAGAGATAACGAAGCTTTGGTGGGATAATTCTGAGTTGCATAAATTGTTAACTAGAGTAGTTCGAGAGAATGCTTCTAGTAAATTATCGTAATTNGATGTGTATAAGAGACAGAGTCTGGAACTCATAATCCTCATAGAGTATTACGGCGAGATTATAGCTAACGTGTCAGGAATTAGTCCGGCAATTGGGGAAATCAATAGCCCTAGATCCTTTTTACCTTTGAATTAAACCTTATTCTTGATTATTGCTAATTTTGTTGTCATTTTTCATTAGATAAATAAATTCCACTTATACTCTATTAAAAATCTTGCATCTGGAAATTATTTGAGCTTATCATTAGCATTGTTAAAAGTTGTAGTAAATATGTTAGTTTCCTGTGGGATTCGACTCCGGACTTGAACCGGATTATATTTGCAGTGACCGCTTAGTCTTCTTTACAAGGCATAGTTGGGCGTGATCAAATTTTGGCGTCGTTGCCGGGGATCTAACGGTATTATTTATTACAACTTAGAAGAATTGCTAGGATTCTTAGTTTAGATCAATTTCCTACGGTGTTAAAATTTTTCCATTGAAATTCTCACGTTTGAACTCTTTTGTGTCTCAGATGGATGCCTAGAAGCTCTTTGAGGACTGGAGAACTTTTTGAAGGACTCTCAGACCCTGAGAAAGCATTCAGGGCATTGAATCGGGCCAACAAGAAGAACAAATGGTTAAAACAAAAAGATCAACTCGAAAGTGAAATGGACAACGCGGACGACGTCAACGTAAACAATCGGAATGATCGTGTTGACCCAAAAAATGGAGTGGTGGCATCTCTTGTGCCGGAAGCTGCTCTTTATGATTGGGCACAACCAACTGCTGATAATCTGGCCACCGCCATTGCTGTTCTTCAGATACAAGCGGAGACATTCCAGATTACCAACAACATGCTGCACCTGTTGCAGAATAAGGGACTGTTCTCCGGGTCATACATCGAAGACCCACAACAACATCTGAAGAACTTCCTATCAATTTGTGTGACTCAAAGACAGCCGAATGTGACTCTTGAAGCAATTAAGCTATTACTGTTCCCATTCCCAGTGACTGGAGAGGCTCAAACTTAGCTGCATTCGCTCCCAATAAACTCTATTGCTACTTGGGAAGAATTAGTCAAGCAGTTCTTAAACAAGTTTTATCCTCCCAACAAGACTGCAAGGCAAATTGATGAGATATTGCAGTTCAGGCAGAAACCGACTGAGACCTTGCAAGAAACCTGGGAGATGTTTAAGGGTATGCTGGTGAAGTGTCCACACCATGGCATTCCAGATCAGATGCTGGGACAGAGATTCTACATGGGTTTGGCAGACAGTTTGAAGGCCAATGTAGATGCTTCAGCTGGGGGTGCATTTTTGCGCAAAACGTTCACAGAGTGCAAGATTCTTCTCGACAAGATGGCTCAAAATTCAGGCGGGATGACTAAAGGTACGATACTTACACCAATAGTGCATTTTGTTGCTCTTGACCCAAACAATTCCAATGTAGAGAACATAGCCACTCTCATGACCCAGATGCGCTTACTGATAAAGAAAATTGATGAGATGTGTACAAAGCAAGTGCACATTGTTGATACAACAAATGGAGGCTTGTGTTCTCCTTGCATAAACCAGTCATATATGTGCTCATGGAGTGGAGAGAATGACAACCAAGGCTTCAGAGAGGACCTGAATTATGTCAACAATTTCGGAGGTCAGAGGCAAGGTGGGCAGCAATGGGGACCAGCACCAAACCAGCAGTACAGACCAAACCAGCCACAACACAACCCCAATCCAGGAAGCACACGACCACAAGGCCAAGTAGTGCCTTATCAAAGGAAATAGGGCTATAATCAGCAGCACCAGCAACGGTTGGCCTACCAACCACCTCATCAACAACAGGACAACAACATGACAGAAATCAAGGGCATGCTGCAACAACTCAATTGGACAAATGGTAAGATGCAAGAAAAGTTAGCAGCACATGATTTGGCAATCAAAGGCATTGAAACTCAATTGGACAGCTATTTATGGCCTTAAACAATCGCCCACAAAGAACATTGCCTGCAGATACAAATATTAACCCAAAGGAACAGAACCCAAATCAGCTAATGGCAGTGAGTCTCAGGAATGGAAGAGATTTAGACAGAGAGCAAGAAGTTGCTCAATCTAGGAGAGAGACTACGCCAACTACTCCAGTTATATTAGAGGCAGATGAGTCAGCAGAGCTCACCGAGGTTGTAATTGAACAAGCACAGGTTGACAAGGGTAAGGAGAAGGACTCTCAGAACAGGTGGTAGAAAAAGCTTCCAACAAAGAAAAGACACCAAGCAGTGGGCAGAGGTTGATTCCTGCACCATTCCCTTAGAGATTAGCAAAGCAAAAGAAAGATGATCAATACAGGAAATTCATGGAAATGCTTCGACAAATTCAATTGAATATTCCACTGATGGATGCTTTGAGGGAAATTTCAGGGTATGAAAAAATGATGAAGGATCTGATGTCGCGAAAATTTGACTTCCAAGACCTGTCCACTGTAACTCTGACGCAGACCTGCAGCGCGGTAGTGACAAGACCTATGGCTCAAAAAGTGTCTGATCCAGGTAGTTTCACTATCCCATGCACTATTGGGAGTTATGCTTTTGCAAAAGCATTGTGTGACTTGGGAGCCAGTATAAACTTGATGCCCTTGGCAATCTATACAAAATTGGGCATTGGCAGAGCTAGACCGACCTCAATGTTGTTGCAACTGGCTGATCGCACAGTCAAAAGACCGACAGGAATTCTTGATAATGTGCTTGTTCAAGTGGGGAAGTTTGTATTCCCTGCAGACTTTGTTATTCTTGACTGTCAAGTGGATGAAGAGATACCCATCATTCTGGGAAGGCCTTTCTTAGCCACTGGGAGAGCATTGATTGATTGTGAGACTGGAGAGTTGAAAATGAGGTTGAACAATGAATATTCAACGTTCAACAATCCATGAGGAGACCCAACGAAATTTCCAAATTGCTCGCTAGCGGAGGCCGTGGATGTGATACTATAAGAGGAGGATCAGACCCTTAATGTCAGG
Organism: Nicotiana otophora; assembly: GCA_000715115.1. Lineage (NCBI taxonomy): Eukaryota > Viridiplantae > Streptophyta > Magnoliopsida > Solanales > Solanaceae > Nicotiana > Nicotiana otophora. The sequence continues at coordinate 11,167 of AWOL01S0066300.1, forward strand.
GATCCGCTAGAAGCATGTTTGATGAATTTGGAAGAGATGGATAGTGAAGGGCTGGAGGAGTGGGTCATGGCTCTCGAGGGTCAAGGGTTCTGGAAAATGGAACCTAAGTTCGAGCCCCTACGCTTAGAAGAAAGAGCAACACCACCTGCAAAACCATCAATAGAGAAGCCACCACAGTTGGACCTAAAACTGCTTCCAACTCACCTCAGGTACATTTTCTTAGGGCCTAATTCTACTTTGCATATTATTATATCATCTGGTTTGCTAGCTGTGCAGGCAGAGCAACTCTTGCAGGTGTTACAAGAATGTAAGACTGCCATTGGTTGGACCATCGCAGATATAAAGGGTATCAACCTAGCCTTTTGTATGCACAAGATTCTCTTGGAAGAGGGGCTCAGACCTTCCAGAGAGCATCAACGACGTTTGAACCCGAATATGAAAGAGGTACTGAAGAAGGAAGTGATCAAGTGGCTGGATGCGGGTATCATCTTCCCCATCTCTGACAGCAATTGGGTCAGCCCTATTCAGTGCGTGCCGAAAAAGGGAGGAATGAAGGTCGTACAAAATGAGAATAACGAGTTGATCTCGACTCGTATAGTCACGGGGTGGCGGATTTGCATGGACTATCGAAAATTGAAAACAGCCACCCGGAAGGACCATTTCCCCTTGCCTTTCATTGACCAAATGTTGGACAGGTTAGCTGGGCGGTCTCACTTCTATTTCTTGGATGGATATTCGGGGTACAACCAGATCTTAATAGCCCCTGAAGACAGAGAGAAAACATCCTTCATTTGTCCGTATGGCATCTTTGCCTTTCGGAGAATGCCTTTTGGACTTTGCAATGCGCCGGCTACATTCCAGCGGTGCATATTAGCCATTTTCACTGGTATGGTTGAAGACATTATGGAGGTGTTTATGGATGATTTCTAGGTGGTGGGGGATTCATTCGAAGATTGTCTTCACAATTTAAAAAGAGTGCTCAAAAGATGTGTGGAGACAAATTTGGTGTTGAATTAGGAAAAATGCCATTTTATGGTACAAGAAGGAATAGTTTTGGGGCATCGAGTGTCCATTAAGGGAAATGAGGTCGACCATGCTAAGGTTGATGTGATTGAGAAATTTCCACCCCCCACTTCGGTCAAGGCAGTGAGAAGTTTTCTTGGGTACGCCGGGTTCTACGGGCGATTCATAAAAGATTTTCCAAGATTGCTAACCCTTTATGTAAACTTCTTGAAAAGGATCAGCCCTTTGTGTTTTCTAATGATTGCAGGTTGGCATTTGAGGAGTTGCAGAAGAGACATCGTTGTTGTACCCAACTGGGAGCAACCGTTCGAGCTGATGTGCGACACTAGTGATTATGCTATAGGAGTAGTCTTGGGGCAGCGAAAAGACAAGATGATGCACCTAATTTACTATGCAAGCAGGACGCTCAGTGGTGCAAAGCTCAATTATACCGTAACGGAAAAGGAAATGTTGGTTGTAGTGTTTTCCTTCGACAAATTCAGGTCGTACTTAATTGGTTCAAAAGTTATTATTTATACTGACCATGCAGCAATTAGGTACTTGATAGCAAAGAAGGAGTCAAAGCCACGCTTAATCCACTGGGTTCTTTTGCTACAAGAATTCGATCTGGAAATCCGTGACAGAAAAGGGACGGACAATCAAGTGGTAGACCACCTCTCAAGGTTGGAAGGAGCTGAAAAGAAGATGGAGGTTGAAGATATAACAGAGACATTCGCGAATGAACAGTTACTCAGTGTGACAATGGAGGAGACGCCATGGTATGCTGATATTGCTAACTATTTAGCAAGCGATATTGTACCGTATGAAATCTCTTCAATTCAAAAGAAAAAGTTCTTTCGCGATTATCGATCTTATTATTAGGATGAACCTCTACTTGTTTAAATATGTGTAGATAATATGATCCGGAGGTGTATCCCCGAGAAAGATCAACCTTCTATTTTACAGGCTTTCCTTGCTTCACCATATGGTGGACACTTTGGAGGAATTCGAACAGCAGAAAAAGTATTGGAATCGGGGTTGTATTAGCCAACTCTGTTCAAGGATTCCCATGCTTGGGTAAAAAGTTGCGATGAGTGCCAAAGGACATGCAACATATCTCGACATCACGAGATGCCGATGACCATAATTCAAGAGGTGGAGGTTTTTGACATGTGGGGGATTGACTTTATGGGGCCTTCCGTCAGCTCGTATGGTAACAAATACATATTGGTAGTAGTTGACTATGTCTCCAAATGGGTCAAAGCAGTGGCTCTCCCAACCAATGATGCAAAAGGGGTGACAGGCTTCCTAAAACAAACCATCTTCACACGTTTTGGCACCCCGAGAGCTATAATCAGTGATGGTGGAACCCATTTTTGCAATAGAGCATTCGCACGGCTGATGGAAAAGTATGGAGTTCGCCATAAGGTAGCCATACCTTACCACCCACAGACGAGCGGGCAAGTTGAAGTGTCTAACAAGGAAATCAAAAGTGTCCTAACCAAGACAGTAAATGCGACAAGGACTGGTTAGGCAAAGAAGCTGGATGATGTATTATGGGCGTACCGCACAGCATTTAAAACTCCAATTGGTATGTCACCATACAAGTTGGTATTTGGAAAAGCATGCCATCTTCCGGTAGAGCTCGAACATAAAGCCTTTTGGGCACTGCGACCGTTGAATTTGGATATGGAGACTGCAGGCACCAACAGAGTCACTAAGTTACATGAACTCGAGGAATTCAGGTTCCATACATTTGAGAATGCAAGATTGTACAAAGAAAGGATGAAAATGATGCATGATAAGAACATTCTAGATCGGAACTTCAAACTCGGAGATCTAGTGTTGTTATACAACTCGAGATTGAGATTGTTTCCGGGTAAGTTGAAGTCCCGATGGTCAGGACCCTTCAGAGTGGTGCAAGTGTTCTCAAGTGGAGCTGTAGAAATTGAATCTGAAGATGGGACAAATAAGTTCACAGTGAATGGGCAAAGGTTTAAACATTACCTAGGAATGGTCGAAGAAAATGGGGATATAGTGGTGATATCTTTGGAAGAGCCCCAATATACGAGCGAAGAGTGATAGTGAAAGCATGCGTCATGTCGCAACATTAAATCAGGCGCTTCCTGGGAGGCAACCCATGGTTTGTTGCAAATCGTCGTGCCGCGACGTTAACTCAAGCACTTTTTGGGAGGCAACCCATTATTTTTCTTTACTCTTATTTTTTGTAATTGATTTTGAACGGCATTGACCGATCTACTAATGTGTAGGGATAAAATTATGCGCATCGGAAGGATTGGGGGGACGAAAGTAACCCGGGATAGGTAAAAGTGCGAAAAAGACAAAAATTTGCTGGAGATCGATATCCGCGGCCGCGAATTTTGCACAGACCACTGCCTCCCCGTCTACGCCTGCGGACTTGACCGCTGATTGGGGCACAGATTTTGTCCCCCTCACTGTTCCTCATCCGCGGCCGCGGATTGGACCGCGGAGTAGGCCGTAGATTAGGCGGTACCAGGTTCAAAATTGGTTTTTATTTTTTTTATTTTTTTTCTTTCTTTTCTCTTCTTTTCTTTTCTTTCCTATTAAGTAGTTCTTTTTTTAC